>PVJI01029169.1:0-15621 GCA_004026765.1 Micronycteris hirsuta
CCGCACCCCCACCCCCGTATTTCATCTCCCTTTGATGTATGATTGCGCGCCAGGTTTATTCTCGGAAATCCCCGCGTTTCCTCTTTCAGAAAAGAAATCAAAGACGCAGACGTGTGGAAAGGGAAGGGCTCTCGAATTTCCCTTCTGAGGACGGGCCGGGGGCCGGGGGAGCGTTTCAGCGGGAACCCAAACGAGACTGACAAGAAAAGCGTCTGCAATTCCCGCCGTCCAGGAAACCCGCCGTTCGGGCTGCGGGGATCGCGGGCGGGAGGCTACGCAGCCTCCAAACGGAGAAGCGGTTTCGTGGCGCGGACAACTGCGTGCACGTGGCAGCCGCAAGCATGCCCGTTTTCTCTCCGTGATGGAGAAAAATCATCCTCGCACAAAGTGATGCTTTTATTGATCTGAGAGAGACAGAGAAAGGGGAGGGAGAGAGACATGGATGTGAGAGAGAAACATCCACTGGTTGCCTCGCGTATGCACCCTGATTGGGAATCGAACCCACAACCTTTTGGTGCACAGGGCGGTGCTCCAACCCACTGAGCCACCCTGCCAGGGCCAGACTGAGATTCTTTCTCAGGTCCTCCATGTGGGTCTCATAAACAGCAGGTAAAACTCAGAATTGGAGCGACCGGCAGTTGACCTGAACGCTTTCCCTGAAGAGCTCGCTCGGGGAACCACTGCGTTCCTTCAAGGACTTTCGGGGGACGCAAGGAAACCGGCGGGGTCGAATGCTTCCAGGGGACCCCCTGCCGTTTGTGCAAAGTCTAAAGGGACAAAGGGACGGAGGGCACGGTCGGCAAGGACACCGAGGACACGGCAGCCGTGGTCCTCGGGAGGGACGTTTGTGTTCTTGGTTGTGGATTCGTTCAGTGTCTAGTTTTCATCTTTGCTCCCCGTTTGATCTGCGTTCCACGGTGCCCCGCGCATGGGAAGTCCTTCTGTCTGTCCCGTGGTGCCGAGGGAGACTTTGTCTGGGAACGAAAAGCAGGGAGGTGGTTGGAAGTGAGGTCTCTGCGGAAGTGAGGAGGTGCGTCCCAAAGGGAAGGGACTGGGGTCCCCGCAAGTCACGGCCCTTTGTCACAGCCGCCCCGGGGGAACCCCAGTGGTGTGATCCGTCTTTCAGAGAGGGCTTCGTGCAAAGCGAACTCAGAAGTGTGGCTGAGAAATCCACACACATGATCCATGTATGACTAATTGCGTTCACGTCTCACCAGGCGTGCTTGGCGTGCAGACGGGCGCCCACGTTTCCCCCAGACGGCATGCCCTGGTCTCCCCGGGAGACTCCCGGGTCCTCCAGCTGGCCGATGCTAGCGTTTCTTTGGAGCCGTGGGTATTGGGGGGATGAGCAAGCGCTGCTGGGCCACAGTCCCCGGCCTCCCACCAAAAGAAAGGCCCATGCATTTTCTCTATCTCTATAGCTGGGTTGCGTGAACACACACATACACACACATCGGCCACACGTGGCCACACACCGCGCCCAGTAGGACGGCAGCACCCGCAGCCACGGCGGTAAAGCTGGTTCCAACCGGCCCAAACGAGGGGCTTCTCAGGGAGTGGAACTGGTTAGGTGTGTCCTGACACACGGCACCCGCGCCCCGACCGCAGCGCAGGGGAATCATACAGGTTCCCGGATGCGAAACTATGCCGTGCAATTCCCGACGCGGAACCTCAGACGCACTTCAAAGCCAGCGCCGCCCAGCACAGCGGCGTTCATAAGCAGCGTGAGCACGGGGCTCCCCAGAGACGGGGTCCGCACAGCCCCCCACCCCACGCTCACGCCATTTCCCGGGCTGGGGTCGTGCGTGCCGTCGGACTCGGCCATCGGGCCGCGAGTCCTGCTGGGCGTTCGCTGAGACGGAGACAAGAGGGGGTTCCCCCAATCGAGGCGCACTTGAAGGTCACCTTCACCTACACGTTGGCCGCCTGGCGTGAGTTACAAAGAAGTTCACTGGGTTTGGGGTGGCGAGAGTCTGGCAGGGAACGCCGCCCCGCGACTCGGAGTGACCAGGGCGGAAGAAACTTTACAGGCAGGCAACGCCCTGAAACCAAACGTTTAAAGGAAAAAAATCCCTTTCAGAGAGATACACCCACGTGAACGAAGAGTTAAGGAAACATTTTTCAAGTCGAGTTCGGGCAAAATGCACAGCAGTAAGGATGGGCATTCGGCGTAGCCCCTCCGAATGCCTTTCCCGTGTTCTGACCACAAATGGTTTCCTTCCGCAAGGAAGGATTCGCTGAGAAAACGTCCTGTGTTTCTGCTTCGTGCAAAAGGGAAACGTCCGGCCGCTCCTCCTCACGGAGCAAACGCGCATTTTCAGGGCGAGCTCTGGGTGTTAGGGACAGGGGCGTTTTTGAAAGGAACACGCCTGGAGGTCAGCGTTGGGGCACACCCGGGACCCCGTTCTGGAGAGAAACCCAGTTGCAAGGTTTTCGTCACCAGCTTCCGCGGGGGCTGCAGGCACTGGGGTTACGTGTTTGGGAACGCGATTTCCAAAGTATTGCCACAGGACGATAATCGATGAGCTAAAGACGTGTCTTCTTAAGGAGTCAGTACTGGCTATCGATTTGGATTCTTGGCCTTGCAGGAAAGTTTCTCCTCGGTGACCTCTGTTGTTTGCAGACAGGAATCCTGTGGTTCCTCGTAGCTTTTTCTCTGGGGAATCGCGCTGGCCAGGGTCCACAGGCGGCGTGTCACCGGGAGGGGCCCTGGCCTCGAAGGGGGACTGTGTGTGTGCCGTGAAATGCTGGTTCTCGGGCGAGGCTTCGTCGGGGGCTACCTCTGTGACCGCAGCCAGGCGTTCCTGTATTCGCGTGGAGTCTTGAGCATGGAGCTTGAAGCTGAGACGGGTCCCACCGCCGAGGACGTACGATGCCATACTCAAAAACACGTAGAGTCGGCATTGGACACCAGGGACGCAAGCCGTGTTTTGTGTGACAGGGAGTCGCCCGCCTCAGAAGCGGGAGGAACTGCCCAAAGCCACGTGAGTCTCCCCTGGTCTCCTGGACCCAGGGTTGCTTGCTGCTCTGACTTTGTTTTCGTGTTCTTCCCATCTTTGCTCGGGCGAAGGAAAGACACGGAGGATTTTGACGGCGGCGTGGGGCGTGAACGTGATGTCATAGGCGGATTGTACCAGGCGCGGGGGAAGCCAAAGAGGGCGAGACTAGGAAAAGCTTTGCGCCAGGAAACGGTGCTTGGCCCGAGCTGCCGCTACCTGATGGAAGAAAAACACGCCCCGGTGGTCTCGCGAAAGCGTCACTTACTCCCTTCCGAGGCATGAGAGTGTTTATTTTACAGACGCCTGGGGTAAGCACATTCATTCCGAGCCCTGTTTGCAAAGCCTTGCTGTAACCTTGGCCAGGAAATGACGGTTTGGTTTAAAAGTGTCTGTGAACAGACAAATTGCTAGGAGCTGCAGGTTTGGGGCAGAATCAGACACAATGATAGATAATCATATGGATCGATGATATAGATATATAGATATAGATAAGAGAGATAAATAGAGACAAATAGATGCCTATAGATGTAGACAAATATAGATCGACAGGTGAATGCATATTTAGCAACATGTTATGAAAACAAACAGGAATTTGAATGAGATGGAAGTTATTTCTCTTTATCATGATAGGAGGTTAGGATGAGGGCTCCAGGGCTGTTCTGGAGAGCTAGGGTGTCTGGTGTCCCCTGCCCCCCCGCCCGCTGTTGCTTCACTGTGCTCAGCATGTGACTTCTTCCTCATGGCCCAAAATGGCTGTGTGGGCTCCAGCCCTCACGTCTGCATCCCAGCCAGCTGGAAAAGGTGAGAGAAGAACAGGTCAACCTTACTTGTTAAGACATTAAACACAGTTTCATTAGCCTGAGATATTTACTCCCCGCCCCCTTTTTTCCCCTTGGGCTGAGACTTTATCACGTGGCAACAAATAGCTGCAAGGGAGTTCAGGAGAGATCTCCCAACCAAGTGAAAACGGGCAGCTTCTTGGGGACTCCGTGAGACTCTCTGTCGTACTCTCACCTCTCGGCGTCTCTCTGCCCTGCAGATTGAACTTTCTCCTGGCAGGCAGCCTCCCTCCAGGAGGCAGGTGGGCAAAACGACCTGCCGTAGCTTTTAGGCAGCGGCAATAAAGTCAAGTTCAACCTCTGCCGGTTCTACTCTTCTTCACCAGAGGGTTCTGCTCGACGCGGAGCTGCCCGGGGCCGAGGAGTGAGCCCTCCCCTCTTCCGGGGACCGAGGCGGCCCCGCCACACCCCGCGTTCTCACCCGCGGCTCTTTCCTCGCCCCTCCCCGTGCCGCTCACGCACGTGGCCACGTCCGCCCCGGGCCAGTGTGGACGTCACGGTCCTGGTTCAGGGCCCGCTTCTCCCAAACGGCCTTGGTGGTCTCCGTGGATGCGATGCCGTCTGCCGGAGATGCTTGGGCAGAAGGCTTTCTGTTTAACTTTGGACTTCCTGCCTCCCTCTTAGAAGGCTTGTGAGGACACTGAGTTCAGTTATCTGTCCCCTGCAAGGCCCTTCGCCGAATCGCATCTTCCAGGACCTTCGCCTCCTAAGGTAACGCGGTCACGGGCCGTGGGGGATAGGACGGGGAATCTCGGGGGACATCATTCTCACGTATCCTTATTTACCGCCATATCTCCAGTTTGCAAGGATGGTCCTCACTTGTCAGGTCTTTACAGTAAACAAATGTAGGCAGAAACCCTTTTTATTAAAAAAAAAAATTCAGTCTTTGCTGTAAATTTCAAAACTGGCGACTGACATCCACATGGCCCACAGCACAGCCACGTCCTTCCGGAGTGACAAATCTCTAATGTCCTTGCCTGTTGCAAGCGGCGGAGGGACAGGGAAGCTCTCCTTCCAGCCGAGATTGTGGGGACTCCTTGAAAAAGCAGTTTGGTTCTGGTGAAGTCCCCTACGCTGGGCAGAGGGTGGGAGAATATGTCACTTATAATTGTCTTCCCTACCTGCCCCTCCCCACCCCGGGGACTGGAGGGTCCACCTCGCCTTCGCGGGGAGCAGGGGGGAAGGAGACGTTGGCGGGCCGGTTTCCAGATTTCTAGCTGGGAGTGGGGCGAGCCGCCCCGTGGGCACCGGCTGGACAGCAGCCGGTCCCCTCCAGGAATGAGCGACGAAGCCGGGAGCCCCCCCACCGTCTCTCGGGGGCTCCTGCCACGCACCCCGCCGTCCACGGAGGGACACCAACCCAGGACGACTTCCCGTCGAAGGCGGTTCCGGGGTCACGGAATGGTTGCCATGTGCGGTCCGTGGCTCGCGGGCGTTTGCCTCCCCCAGGCGTGTTTGCAGGCCGGGTCCTGTTTCATGACGGTGGCCGCGTGGAACAGACGTGGGTTTCGGGGAGAGGGGAGTTTCCGTGCCCACGAGAGCCGGTGTTGAGAGCAGCCGTCGCTCCGTCCAGGGGTGGCCTTGACTTTCAACTTGGAGGATCATTTTAAAAACTCAGATGGGATGAATCTGCTCTGCCAACTGCGGCCGGGGCCTGGTGGCTTGCGCCTGTCACGGGGGCGGATGGGGACTCCGCCGAGGGTCTGACGCGATGCTGGTACCGATACGGGTGGTATTGATCCTGATACTAATATGGCTATTGATCACCGGTGCTAATCCTGAGAGCGGTATTGACACTAACACATTGCTACCGCTGCTCACATGGACGCCGATATTTATATTGATAGGCGTGTTTGTGCTAATGCCGATATTGGTTTGGATAACGGATGCTCGTACTGATATTGATAACGGAGGAAATTTTTCTTTCCCCACCTTGGACTCAGCTGCCTTGCCCCTCCCCGAAAATCCTCTTGAAAATCATTCTGTCAGATTGCATGGGTCTCCTCTCTTGGACGGGGAGGGGGGATGATGAAAGCAGACCCCCACCTCCTTCCTCTGTGAAACTGAGCTCTGAGTTCAGCATCAATTGCCATGAAATACACACAATGACAGAAACTCGCCATTTTAAGCAAACAGCATATTGGGTGTTAGGTAACAGCTCGGGCATGTTCCGCCCCTAAAAGGAGACCCGTCCCGTGACCTGCTTCTCCCCACCCCGCCACCCGGTGACCCTCAACCTGCTTCTTCTGCGTCGCCGTGGACTGCCTGTGCCGCGCGGTTTATATTCATGGACTCGGATGCTATGTGGCCTTGCCTCTCTGGTTTCTTTACTGCATTGGGCTTCAATATTTTAAGTCACAGGTTGCAACCCAGACCTCCATTCTCAGAAGACCCCAGAAAGTTCTAGGCTTGCCATCTGGACGTAGGGTCCCCGACCTGGGGTCTTATGCGCGATTTCTCCAGGCTGGGTTATCATAACCCCACGTTTCTTTTTAAAAAAAGCTTCTGCTTTTCACAGAATTATGCTTTTTCTGCAAACACATCTTCCTCCATAATATCATTGAACCGAACCAATGACTAATCCCTTCTCATCATGCCACGAAAACGATGACTCTTTGTATTTTTAAAATTTTCCCTTGTGTTTCTTCTGTGTGGATTTCCTACGTCGGGGGAGGGTGAGTTGGACTTCTTCATGGAATAAACTCATGGTGCGTCTTTCTCTTTTTTTAAAAAAAGAATCGCAGCACTTTTTAGCTGTCGAAACTCTAAAAGTTCATGCAAAAGTTACGGTGCGTTTTTTGCTATCGCTGGAGCGATGGCCCCCTCTTCAGCGCTGACCCGGCACGTTGCTTTGCGCCCTGGTTTGCTCAGCAGACAGATACCTTGCTGCAAATTTACCTGCCCCCCACCTACCCCGGTGAGCTCAGGGCACAGGTGGACCCCCGTTCCGAGGCCGCAGCGCAGCCCCCTCCCCAGCTGTGTGCAGTAGAGACGCAGGAATGAGGAATGGCGTTTGGTGTAAGCGCACCAGGGACCGGAAGCGTCCCGGGGAGGACAGGCAGCTGGCGCGAGCAGCAGAGGCTTGTAACTGCCCAGGACGCAGTCGGTGATAGTCCTAAAACTTCGGGAACGGGCCACCCTCCCCAAGCCAACACCCTCCTCCTCGTCCCGGGGAACATGTGGGCAAAGTGCGCCCGCGCCCCCACCAATTTCAGGGCGAGCAATTTCCGAGCGCAATTACGCGTCCGGCGCGCAGCTCCCCGAGCGCCGCGGTGATGCCCGCGGCGCCGTAATTGCATCCAGACGGTAACCTCCGTGTGGCCCATGTCCCGGCCGTAACCCGGGGCCGGGCCCGCTGCTGCCACATGTGGGACGGGTTTCCCCGGCTGATTGCAGCGACCTGATGAAGGGCAGGCGGGTCCGTCGGATCGGAGCTCAGGCAGCTGCTCCGGAGGCGCACGCAGGCGCGCGCGCGCAGAGCAGCCTCACTCTCTCCGAAAAGGCGAACCAGGTTAAGAGGAGGCGGAGGTGAGGGAGCGTCGTGGGGGAGGGGCGGTGAAAGAGGGAAATGGGGAGGGAAATGGGGATAGGGATGGCGACGGGAGCAGCAGAGGAGAGAAACCAAGATCCCAAGTGATTTGATCTGAGCTCCTGCCTGCAATTCTGGCCACCCGGCACCTCCTGAGCGGGGACGCGGCCCAAGTGTGTGCACTGTGACAGGGGACACACGTCTGTGTCCCGGGGATCCATGGCCACGACCCCTATGTCCCACACTCGTGCGCCAGAGATTCAGAGAGAACCACCGCCCAGACCCTTTGCTGAGCCAGGAGGGGGAGGGCGGTTGGTTCTGGAGCGAGCACCTCCTTGTAGTCAGTCGTTTGCAAACTGCGTACCAGGCTCTTGGCAGGTCCGTCTGCATGGACGGCGCTGCGTAACAAACACCCCTCCGGAGCCCCGGGGCTCCCAGCAGCAAAAGGCTGGGTTCTTGCCCCCTTGCAGGGACGGATGTTTCTTCAGAACCGGGAGGGGCAGAGCCCCCAGGATCTGGGCGTCAGCGGGAGGCCGCCCTCGATGGCACATGCCTCCCAGGCCTCTCCTGTGACTCGGGATGAGATGCGCCTCGCGGGCCGTGCGTGGGCGGGATGGCGGGAGCCGTGGGCAGGTGACCCCAGATGCTGCCTGTCAAGGGCCCTGGCGAGGACACAAGGGAGCCAGCCCTGCGCTGCGTGGGCGGTGGGAACCAGGGAGCCCCCCCGTGCTGAGAGCCCCAAACCCACGGGTGCACGTTGAGATCCCGGGAGACAGCTTTCCCACGCCGGGAGAGGCCCAGTAATAGGGCGCGTGGCTCCTGTGCCTCCCAGAGCCCGTCTGCAGGGGGCGCTGCACTAGGGTAACTAAGGCGTCACCCCGCTGCTTGCAGGCAGGGTTTCTCACCGGGACACCGGCACTCGACTTTTTTAAAACTCTGTATTTTATTTTATTTATTTTTTATTACGGTGCACTATATACAGTGACATAGTGGCAGGGGGCAAAAGTAGCTTTGCAGCTGTGACTTTGTACCACAGTGTATCCCTGGATTATTCGCTTTTAATGACTGTATCATTTTCCGTAGGAAGAATGGAACCCTTTGGCTGCACCTTGTGCTAGAAAATACCAAATAGAGCATAAAATGGATGGTTTTGCAGCATTTTCGGGGCACAGGTCAGCAGCATGCAGCATAAAGTGCATTGTCGTGTGACCGTCCCCACCGTCCCCTCCAGGGCTTTCTCATGGTCCGGCAGGGAAGCTCTGCCCGCATGAGACACTGGCCGCCCCCACCCCCCAGCCGCAGGCTCCCCTGTCCACTCTCCGTGCCTGTGGCTCTGGCTCCCCCCAGGGCCTCACACAGCATTTCCCTGGTAGTGACTGGCTTCTTTGACTGAGCAATAGACCCTCAAGCCCCGTCCATGTTGCTGCATCTCCCCAAGGGCGTTCCTTTTTCATGGCTGAGTAATATTCCACTCTGCCGCCGGACTTCCTTTTGCATATCCATCCAATGGTATTTGTGGACACGTAGATTGTCTTTCCTAGAAATAACTGTTGCACCAGGAAACAGGTGTTTCATGTCCTTGGTTAAATGAATTCCTAGGTATTTCATTTTATGGGTTGTTTTTTTTTTATGCAGTTGTAAATGGGATCATTTTCTTAATTGCTCTTCTGGATAATTTGTGATCAATGCATAAAAATGTAACCGATTTTGGAGAATCACTTTTGCATCCCTCTGCTCCGTTTCATTCATTTATCTCTTCTAGCAGGGTTTTTTTTTTTTAAGATTTTATTTATTTATTTTAGAGAGAGGGGAAGGGAGGGAGACAGAGAGGGAGAGAAACAGCAACGTATGGTTGCCTCTCACATGGCCCCCACTGGGGACCTGGCCTGCAACCCAGGCATGTGCCCTGATGGGGAATCAAACCGGGACCCTCTGGTTCCCAGCCCGCGCTCAATCCACTGAGCTACACCAGCCAGGGCAGGGTTTTTTTTTTTTTTTTTTGGTGGGATCGGTAATGTGGCGTCTGCATAGCATGATCTTTTCTGCAAATGTGGGCAGTTTTACTTCTTTCCTTCTGATGTGGACGGCTTTTATTTCACCCGCAACAGATAGAGAATCATATGGCATATCAACTGCATGTGAAAAGTAGTAGGAAAAAAAAAATAAATGAATGTACAGGACAATAAAGAACCATGGGAGGGACTTCACATCTGTGCAGAGAGGGGCGAGGGGCCCCGCTCTCTGCCCCAGAGGATCGAGTTACAGAACATCCCCCCAGTCCCTGACACCACCGTGCACCCCCCGAAATGGAGACTCCGGGCCCACGGTGCTGCTTTTCATGGCTTTAAAGAAAAAAAAATCTCTGTTCACAAATAAACTTTGACATGCCTCTCTCACAGCCCGGACCTGTCCCCCACGTCTTGTGCAAACAATGGAGAATACACGAGTGTGTCTTCGGTGTGCGCGCCGCTGACCTCTGGCAGGGAAGAGGGCCCCCACCCCCACCGGCGCGCTCAGAGGTTGCCGCTCCCTGGGCTTTGATGTGAGGCGCAGGGCAGCTGTTTCTGCAGCTCGGCAGCACCGCCCCCCCCCACCCCCACCCCAGTGGGCTCGGCAGGCGGACGCTGAGGGCGCCAGGTCTGAGCTGCAGAAACCAGACACTCGGACGTTTCTCAAGTGTGCAAGTGGGTTCTGTGTGTTGGGTGGGGTTGAGTGTGCAGAGGATCGGCACCAAACTGGGAAGAGACATTAGAAGGTGCAGTGTGTCCCCCAGCACCTTGGAAAACCGATTCTCTGTGTGTGTGTGTGTGTGTGTGTGCGCGCCTCTCTGTGTGAATACAGAGAAACAAAGATATCACAGAGAGATGCATGGATAAATGGATGGATATGAATGCCATTAGATAGAAGATAGAAAAAAATCGATGTAGGCAATCAATTTGTGAGTGACCTATACACATGCGTGAGAGAATGACAGACAAATAATGGAGAAGATGACAGACAATAGACACAGGATAGATACACACACACACACAGATGAGAGATGATGAAGATATATATTATCTGAGTAGGTGATGGATGCAATACATGGTGGGTACATAGGTGATAGATAATGGGTGGGTGGGTGGCAGGAGAGAGAGCAGATCGATATATAGGTGGATAGATGATATATGGATCCTTTCTATTTTCCCTATCGGGGAGGGAGGGACCTGGGGCTGTGGGGTTTCTGGGGTTTCCACCCGCCCCGGCTGGGCTCCCAAATGCACGTCTGCGTCCACATTCCTGGAACCTGGGAATAGACCTTATTTGGAAACAGGGCATTTGCAGGTGGGATGCGTGGAGGATCTGAGAGGAGGTCATCCTGGGTCAGGGGGGCCCTGTGTCCAATGACCGTGTCCTGAGAAGAGACAGAAGAGGAGACGCAGACACGGAGGAGAAGCCACGTGGAGACGGAGGCAGAGACGGGAGGGACGCGGCCACCGGCCCGGGGACGCCAGGACCTCAGATGTCTGGTCTTCAGGATGCGGGAGGGTGAATTCCTGCTGCTGGTTTTAGCCCCCACTTGGTAGTCCTTTGTCACAGGTCCACGGACCCCCATGAGGCACCTTGGGTGAAGAACTCAGCCTGCGAATGACGAGACACATTGAGGGTCAGCGAGCAGGTGGCGTGGGTCTTGGTTTGAGTGTGCGAAGCCGACAGGGGCTGTCGGTGCAACGCGAGCCGTGCAAACGGAGCTGGGACTTAAAGCACCGGGCTCCCGTCACACCGGGATTGGACAGAAACAACAGGCAGGTTTTCAGGATGAGGACACGTCCCAAGATCGACAAGACACTCAGCATCTTTTGGGGCTGAGTGTAGCCACCTGTAAAGAACTAGCAGTTTGTGAAACACTTCCATCCAAGTGGCAGCTTTGTTCAAACCACAGCTGGGCCACTGGATACAATGTAGCAACTTTGTTCAAACCACAGCTGGGCCACTGGATACAATGTAGCAACTTTGTTCAAACCACAGCTGGGCCACTGGATACAATGTAGCAACTCTGTTCAAGCCACAGCTGGGCCACTGGATACAATGTAGCAACTTCGTTCAAGCCAAAGCTCAGGCACTGGATAGTCGTGTCTCTTCCAGCAGAGGCTGCCTTATACCAGAGCCCTGGACTCCAGTGGTGGCAGCCGGTTCTGGCCGAGGTCGGGCTGAGAACAGGGTGACGGAGACACACACGCAGAGAGCACGCAGTGGCCCATTTAGGACCACTTTGCTGTGGGATCTCAGGGACCACTTGCGGCCGGCCCAAGGCCCTGGAAATCTCGGAATAAATTTGTGAACTCGCTGCAGAGGAGTGCATAAAACCAGATGAGGCGTGACGGGATTAGGGCCGGTGAGCCCGAGGCCGGCGTGGCGGGAAGCCAGCTGCCAGGCAGCCGAGCGGGCCCCTCCCCACCCCCGCTCCGGACCACGGTTCCAATTAGATCCCCGGATGACCTCATGCGGAGGGTATGGCCCGAATATTAAAAATTCCTGCAGGGAATGAAAGGAGCCTGGCATCGGGGAAGGGGACGGCGGTGCAAACAGGCTTCATTTTATTTCCACACTCGCCCGGCCAGCCGGAGAGGAAATTGCAAGTTCCTGGCAGCATGTTTCACTGAACGGCAGACAGATTTACAGCACGTGGAAGGGACAATTAGGGTGGGGGTCCCGCCAACTACAAAGCACGGACATAAATCCCCGTAATGAGACGGGGAGAGCGCCGGGCGGGGAGGAGCTGTGTGCCGGCGTCCAGAGGCTAAAATGTCAAATGCCGCAGGTCACCGTGAGCTGCCCTCGGCACCAGATGGCCCTTGGCCCGTCCCCCACCCCCCCGGCCCTCCCTGTCTCGCCTGTCCCCAAGCCTGCGGGCCTGAAATGTCACTGGAGCATGCCGGTGTTGATGGTCCGCTGAGAACCATAAATGCCAACTGGGGCATCGAGGAGGGAGGGACGGGAGGGACGGACCGGTGTCGTGACGGGCGAGGCAGCTGGCAGATGTGATGGCCCTGCTTCCAAAGATGCACAGCTGCCAGAGACACAGACAGCAACATGGTGCCGTGGAATATTACGCAGCCAGGAACAGGAGTGAGGCTCCGACTCGGGCTGCGGCGTGGACGGACCTTGAACACAGGAGGCTCCATGAGAGACGCCGGACCCCCACGGTCCCGTGGTGTGGATTCCGTGTGTGGGAAATGTCCAGAGCAGGCCAATCCGCAGGGACAGAGATGGGGTCCGTGGTCATCAGGGGCTGGGGGGCGGGGATGGGCAGAGAATCCAAACCCTCTCCTGCTGAGTCGGGTCTCTCAGCCTCACACCCTGACCTTGGGGCTGCAGGGCCCTCAGGTGGGGGGCGTCCGGGGCCTGTGACGGTGTGGATCAGCCTCCCTGGTCCCACCTACCAGCTGCCAGTCAAACACCCCCGCTGTCCAGCATGACAACGTCATTGCCCAAGTTCAGGGGACGTCCCCTCGTCCCACAAGTTCAGCTCAGGTCCAGGAAAAATGCCCAGCCTGTGAGTTTGCACCCAGGGCCCAGCAGGGCTCCAGTCCCCGGGCCACAGGCAATGTGTCCCCTGTCTGAGCTGTGCCCCAGCCCTGCGTCCTTGAGTGGAAGCCACCCTCCGCCTCCGCCAGCCTCCCAGGAGCGGCGGTGAGGCCGTGGCCCGGCCCCCACCTGTGAAAACACGGCTGCAGACGTGTCAGAAGCCCGGAGCTCGAGGAAGCCAGCTGGGAGGCTCCCATCACCGGGCAAGGAAGACGCAGGCCTGAGCCTGTGCATTCCGTCCTTCTGGGCGTCCAAGCTGTGCCATGAGTGGGGTCCCCACAGCCAGGACGCGCTGGCCGAGGGCCAAGGACCGACCACGACAATGAACACGGCGAGGCCTCTGTGGGATTTGAGGGGCTCTTCCCGTACTTGATCGGTGTCCGTGTTGAATTATTCAAGCCCTCTCCCTCCGTGATGCCGGCTCAGCCTGCCGGTTCCGCGTCTGCATTATTTACAAAGTGACCCCCCCCCCCGATGAGCGGCATACGCAGCTGACCCCCTCCGTGGTCATTACGGGGTTAGCGACCGTGTTCTCTGTGTTCCCCGGGGCTGCTTTCGCCCCCCCCAGAAATGATCAAGATGACGCAGCCATTCCACCTGTGGGACTGTCCCTGAGGGAGCCCGAAACTCTGATCGAAGGGAACACAGTGTCCGGGACGTGGACGCCGCCCAAGTGCCCCCAGCAGCCGATGAGCGGACCAAACAGCTGCGCGACCTGCACACGGCGGAATTCTCCTCCGCACCCAAAAAAAGAGAGTTTTCCCCTTTGAGACGGCCTGGGGAGACACGCAGGGCATCACGTGGAGGGACATCAGTCTGACCAAGCCAGATCGGTGCGATGATGATTTCCCGCATAGGTGGAAGCGGAAGGACAAAAGGCATGAACAGACAGAAGAGGAACACACTTGGAGGCGCGGAGAACAGGCCGGCCAGGTCGGCGGGCAGGGGCCGGGGCGGGAGGCCGGCGGAGAAGCGGAAGGGATGGACACCTACGGATTCGCACGCACGTTTCCTTTCCGGTTTTGTTTCCCAGCCGCGACCACGTGGACGCACACGGAACTGTATCTTTGCAAAAGCCATCGACTCCAGTAAGAGCTTTTCTGACGTGTCCAATGCAAGAAAATTCGTGCCTAAATTCTTGGCGTGTGGCGGCACCATAAAACGATGGTGATGTGGGCCCAGGAGTGGTCCACAAAGACCCCCGCTCTTTCTCCTCGCAGACCTCGAGTGGTCCTCATTCACCGATTGGGTGACGGGCCTTTCAGGGGTTCAGGTGCAGCCCCCCCCGGGGCCGTGTAGGGATGTCACTCACTTGTGGGCTTGCCCCTCCCCGCCAGCCCTCTGCACTCCCTAAGAGCCGAGTGTTGAAATGCGCCCCTGCAGACACGCCGTGTTGAAATACAGTTAATTTAACACCGAGTACATTGCGGCGAAGAGGTTTGCCTTTCAACACGGCCATCCCACGAAGAGAGCCGGGGGTCGGGGGGGGAGTTAAAAGCAGGCAAAGCGTAGGAAATGCGGCTCAAATGTCTAACAGGGGCCGGGACCCCCGGGCAGAGCTGAGCGGAGCTCGTCCTGCCGGCCCCCCTGCCGTCTCCTGTCTCTGAACCGTTGGCACCGGGTCCCCCCAAAACAAGGCGCAGCCGGCATGCAGGGCCCACCTGCCATCGGCAAAGGGCTGATCGAAAGCTTCCTGTGTGGCACCCTAGAAATGGCGTGGAAGCCAGCAGGCAACAAAGAGAAAAAAAATAGATACATTGGACTTTCATCCACATTTCAAAAAAGCATCTTTGGCGTGTCGGAGGACATTATCAAGGAAGCAAAAATACAACGTAGCGAGTGGGAGGAAATATCCGTGGGTCTGTCCGAGGAGGACCTCACATCTGGAGTCTGTTTAAAGGAACCCTAGGGCTCGCCCATAGAAAGACAAATAACCCCGTCGTGTGCGGGTAAGACGCTTGCCTACACGCACGCACGAAGAGATGCTGAATGCCGACCGTGTTTACGGAAATGCAGATCGAAACAACGGTACCTCCGGAGCGACGCGTAGAATGTGTTTTTACAGAGAGGGAACAGGGGAAAACCTTAACCATGTGGAGCCGTGGGGTTGGTGGGGACGTGAGCTGGCCAGCGGGGGAAACAACGCGGTGATTCTTTTTTTTTTTAAAGACGTGAGATCGGCATAGATGCGGCCATGTCGTGGGTTAGGCGCCTTCCAAGGAGGCGCCTGGGGGCCTCCCCGTCGCCATCAGCTGCCCCGTCGTGTCTTCCCGAATCTCACCCACGGTCCGAGCTCTCTTCCCGCTGAGCCATCCCTAGTTCCGATTCCCGGGCAAAATTGCCGGCCACCGTGTGATGCACCAAGAAGGAGTAACCAAGTCTTAGCCTCGTCGATATTTTGGGGGGGATAGTCCATATGCCGTAGTCACACTGGGTTTGCGTCTCTCTCAAAGAAAAAGTTATGTTCACGCCAGGAAGAGAGCGCAGTACAAAATGAGCTGTGGGCGTCCTGCTCCGGACGCGGTTAAGAAGTTCACGTGGCCGGGCTGGAGCGTGGAGGCGGCTCGGCGTAGCCGTGCCTGGGTATTGTCCTCATCCGTCCGTCTGTCCGTCTCCCGGTCTTGGAGTCACCGCAAAGCCACATCTGGAGATGCTGGTGAATCCAACGACCCCGTGTTCCCTGAAA
>PVJI01029170.1:0-15588 GCA_004026765.1 Micronycteris hirsuta
TTTGAGATTCCACATATAAATGAAACCATACAGTATTTGTCTTTCTCTGTCTGACTTATTAACTTACCATAATACCCTCTAGATTCATCCATGTTGTCATGAATGGCAAGATTTCATTATTTTTATTGCTATGTAATATTCCATTGTACAATCTATATATACCATATCTTAATCCATTCACCTATTGATGGGCACCTAGAATTCTTCCATACCTTGTATTTTAATTCTTAAAGTAGTCAAGGACAAGACAACTCTAAAAGTCTGAAGAAAGAAACTTAAATCTTGAAAGACTAAAAATAAAATATATCCATACCTAGGATATAAAATTACCCAAGAAATGACTTTAGGATATATTTGTAGAATCATTTTTTAAAAAAAAAACAATTGAATAAATATAGTTATAATGCAAAAAGTTAATGTAAGAAATAAATCAGAAGAAATGAAACTGTAATTTGTAGATCATAAACTATGGGTTGTGACTTAACAGGGAAGAAGATAAGAAACAGCAGTCATCAGACCCACCTTCAGAAAACACCTTGATTCTTCTTAAAAATGTGATCCAGTGCAGTCACTGTGGAAAACAGTATGGAATTTCCTCAAAAAACTAAAAATGGAACTGCCTTTTGACCCAGCAATTCCACTGCTAGGATTATACCCTAAGAGCCCTGAAACACCAATCCAAAAGAACCAATGCACCCCAATGTTAATAGCAGCACAATTCACAATAGCTAAGTGCTGGAAACAACCTAAGTGCCCATCAGCAAATGAATGGATCAAGAAACTATGGTACATTTACACAATGGAATTCTATGCAGCAGAGAGGAAGAAGGAGCTTATACCCTTTGCAACAGCATGGATGGAACTGGAGAGCATTATGCTAAGTGAAGTAAGCCAGGTGGTGAGGGACAAATACCATATGATCTCACCTTTAACTGGAACATAATCAACAAAAGAAAAAAGCAAGAAAAACATAACCAGAGACATTGAAATTAAGAACAATCTAACAATAGCCAGGGGGGAGGGGGGACGGGGCTATGGGGAGAAGGGTTTTCAGGAACCACTATAGAGGACACAGGGACAGAACCAAGGGGGAGGGTGGAAGAAGGGGAGGGACGTGGGTTTGGAGGGGGTGGAGGGAGGGGAGGGGAGAGGATGCAGACAGCTGTAATTGAACAACAATAAAGTAATTTAAAAAAATAAAAATGTGATCCAGCCCTGGCCAGTGTGACTCAGCTGGTTGGAGCGTCATCTGTAATCTGAAAGGTTGTGGGTTTGATCCCCAGTTGGAGTGCATATGGAGGCGACTGATCGCTATTTCTCTTCTCTTCTCTCTCTCTCCCTCCTTTCCCTTCCTCTCTTTCCAAAAGGCTATAAAAAAAAAAGTCCTTGGGTGAGGATAAATGTATGTGTGTGTGATTCATATATTTTTAGTTAAAATGTAACATACAAAGTATATATTAATTGTCAAATTCCCACTTTAGCCAACTTTTCCAATTAAGCAACCAACCATCAGTTCTGATTACAAAATGAGAAAAAGGATCATACCTTAACTTTTTCTTCTGGGTTTTTTTTGTTTGTTTGTTTTTGTTTTTTTTGTGAGCCTAGAAGGTAATGTCAAAATTTAAATTATTTACAACACCACTTTGTCAGTAGGGATTTATGACCTCAGTTTTTATTTAGGAATAGTCAATCAAGCTTCTTGTCAGATAACTCTCAAATTGACTTTGAAAGAAAAGTATAGCCCTCAATTTTTTCCTTTCCCTTCCTTTCTCTAAAATAATTTACAAAGGCATAGGGCTGTCTGAATGCACCAAAGTCAGTTTGAATATCCTGCCTCCAGGCTGGCTTCCCTCGCTGTGCTAGGCTGTCTAGAAATGTACTCTAGGCTTCTGATTTCCTAGGAGAGGACCTTATATCCTTGCTCATTAACCTATAAATGAGCCTGACAACCAGCCTATTGGGTTTTTTGTTTCTCATCAAATCTTAACCTCCCTGCTGCCAGTTTCAAACTCCATTTGTTTAATTTGCTCAAGGCTTCATTGACTACCTCCTAGGTGCCAGGAACTCTCTAGGCACTTAGGATACAAAGATCCCTACCTTTACATTACTTATATTTTAGAGAGTAAGAGGAGAGTCAGAAGATAATTTTTAAAAGGACCAGTTCAGTTGCCATGCTGAGAATGACTGGACAGGAGTGAGACCAATTAAAGCGGAGAGACTATTAAAAGACTATTGGAATAACCAGGCATCCTGAGTGATGGCAGTACAGATAGTGAGGAGTGGCCAGTTGTAGACATCTTAGAAGGGGAAGTCAAAAAGATTTCTCAGTATAGGTGCAAGAGAAGTGTTAAGGATGACTCCAGGATTTTTCTGACCTGACAGCCAGAACAATGGAGTCTCCATCCACTGAGATAAAGGAGATATTTTGAGGAGCTTGGTTGTGATGAAAAACCAAATTTAGTACTGGACACGCTGAGTTGAAATGCTCATTAGGCATTTCAGTGACAATGTCAAGTCAGCAACTGTCTCTATGAATCTAAAGTTTGGAAGAAGAGTCATCACCATAGAGACTGCTCTGCCCTTAGAGGAGGTGAAGCTCAGCCAGCCTTTCTCAGTGGAGTGGCACAAGAGAATTTAGCCTTCGGGTCTTAAAGATCTCTTGCATGTCATAAATTATGTTCTGTCCTGTGTTTATGGAATGGTACTGGCTATGTAGCATCCTGGAAAGAACTCAGAAATCCTTTCTTAGTGTTCTGTAGTTCAGATGAGGAAACCCACACGAGAAGGCTGTTTAGATGCCTGAAGAAACTTCAGTTCTTTATCTCTGTTTCAGGCAAACTTTAATTCTCATTCTTAAGGTAATTTGGATCTTCTTAAGATGTTTGGACGCATTTTATGAAACCTTAAATGAAATATTATAAATGAGTATTTCCCAAAATGTGTACAACTTTAATTAGTGTTTATGAAAGGGGAAGAGGTGGTAGCTCAGATATGTATAGTCTTGGGGAAAACTAATTAACACAAAATCTTCTACTAATGCAGAAGTCCTCTCTACAGAGGTAGTAGAAAAAGGAAACCCTTTCATTATTGAGCAAGCATTAAACCAAAATGTGATGTGGGTCAGCAGACAATCCACCAAAAGACTGCCGAAACAGAAAGGAATCGCGCCCTCCTCTATGGCCAAGCAGATACAACCCCTTACAGATTCTCAAGATGAAGAATAACTAGGCCTCAAGTAGAGTTAATGGCACCATTTTTTGCACATAGTTAGCTTATGCATACCTTGTATCTTTATGACAGGAAGGAACTTTGCAAATCAGAGCGAGACACCTTAGGAATTTAGGCTCCACCCACCCACAAACGCTGGGAGATAGGGGGGCTATTTTCCCTGAAATTCGCTTTGAAAAAGATGGCTCCCAGATCCCGGGTCTCAAAGCTGATTAAAGGCCTATCTAGTTTTTAAAAGGATTCACACACATTTTCAAGACAGGAGAAAGTATTTACAATTATAAATTTTCTGAAGTAAATGCTCCAAGGAAAGGAGAGGGGAGATGTCTCTAATTTTCAACAAGAAGAATTAAGACTCTTGTTTTTAATTTTTATTTGTCCTTATTGTGGTGAGCTCTAAGTGTCAAATAAAGATAGGTATTTCTTTACTACAGGATTTCTCAGTGCTTTTAATTTGCTTGTAAATATCACAAAATTCCAAGGGAGGAGTATGTTTTGCAATATTTCTCAAACATATTAACCATGGAACATTTTTTTCAATGGACCATCTCACAGGATGAACCAGCTTTTCACAAATTCACATACTGGAAAATGCCATGCCAACTAACAGAGAATTAACCATTTCCAGAAAGAGAGGGTGCATTCCTGTTGTTCTGATACCTTATTCTGTGCTGCATCCCTTATGTGATAGTAACCAAAACTTAAGTCATTTTTGCACTTGAATTGTTAGTTTGCTGCATTTTCCCCTATTTATTTTTGGCTATGGTATGTAGCTCTTTCTCCACTAATTTTGGTGCCTGATACACTATTTTTATGTTCCTACTTAATGTGTTTGGCTAAAATATAAACATTCTATATCCCTACTTTATACATGAACATTTTATGATTTTAATATTTTTACCCCTACCATTATTGCCTCAGTTTTACTTCTGGACAGTTGCCCAAAGTCTTGGAAGCACCTAGGCATCTATTTTAAAACACACGTAATGTTTTAAATCTGTAAAATGTCTGTTATTCTGAAAGCATCCATGTCACTGTTCGAGGGCACTGAGTCTCTGGGGCCCCGCTCAGGGGGAAGGAGGCTATGGTATAAATGTCATGAACAGGTGTTGAGCTTTCATCAGGCACAAGCCAGCATGGGACTTGGGAATACGACCCAATTTACTTTCTTTAAAACAAAATCTGGTATGAAGTAGCAGATATTTTTATTACTATACAATTACTACTCAATTTCTTTCTAAGTCCACATGACTTACAAGGCAGAGCAAAGTCCACAATAAGTGTAGAATGCATCTAAGTGAGCTCAATAATTTCTTTAATTTACTTAATTATGCATTTAATGTTATGTACTTACAGAGCTGTCCCAGAATTTCTTCCCACAAGCTGACCAATCACTTCCTCTCTCAGCCCTGTGAGTCTCTACAAAGAAAAGTGCAAAGTGCCCCTTACATTTACCCCCTACCTTTCTCCATTAATTTTTATTGTCCCATAGAATGGAGAGAGAGGTCACTTCTCACTTCAACCAAAAATGGCTGGTTCTTAGCCAGCTGGTTGGAGCCCTGGGGCTTCATGCTGTCTCCATCCTGCTGCTAAAATTACCTTGTTTTTTAAGGCAACAGAAAATAAACAACAAAAAAACACCTTATGCCTTTACTTTTCACCTTTTAAAAGGACTTTTTCCTCATTTAGCTTTCTCTCCACTTCTTGTTTGATGCTTTTTTTTCATTTACAAATTCACCAGGAATTTAGTCTCTCCTTCACAATGATACCAAATCTCCTCCTTTAAAACAAAATAGCTTCCAAAACACAAAGAAATCAGTAATTTCAAAAACTATAAATGCAGTAGCTTATCATCACACACATTAACATCCATGTCTAGTGACCGTCACTTGTGGACTGATACTCATCTCCATGAAAACTGGGGTCTGGTTTTGCGGAGCCCCAGCCTGGCTAACAGGTGACGAGAACGACACTAGTAGTTGTGTTTTAAACCAAGAAGAGAAGATATTCACCAGGGCCAGCCCCTCGATCTTTCACTTTGTCCCTTTGGAATTTGGGCAATGCATTTTCTGCATGCCATTTTAAAATAAAGAGTAAATAGGAAAAAAATAAACTAATTTTCTGAAAGGGTATAATGTCTCATTCTCTTACAAAAGTCCCACTCATTGGAAGGACAGGTTGGGAAATATCTTTATTCTCTTTTGCTCACCCCACCTTCATCCCAATTCACAGGCAAAACATAGGAGATCTTAAGAACAAATTGACCAAACTGGGGAATGTGGGCCCTAATACTAATTCCCCCAATTTAAAATGGATCTCTTCCCAATTAAACTCGACCTTACCCTGCCTAAGGACATATAAGGAATCTCTCTCCTTTCAGTATTCTAACCAGTTGCATATTTATTAAAAAATGACATGACCAGTTCTGTCCCACAGTGTGGTTTCTCCCCTCTCAGCACAGGCCAGAGGCTCGTAAAACAGATCCTGGCCCTGGACGCAGGTGTGCTCTGTTTGGCCTGTACAATGCTTTATGTTTTTGAAAAACTTGCATGCCTTGATTGAGGCAGGCACTCTCCAGGCCTGACCCCACTACTCGCTGTTGGTTTCCAACACCTGAATCCACACATTTACCCATTTCGTGACATGGTCTTGGGGGCTGGTTTCTCTTCTGCCTCTCAGTTCCACTCCTGCTCATAGCCAACTCCATTTTCCTCAGGAGTCAGGATTTCTTTGACTTTGGCTACTTTCTTACATCAAAATGATTCTTTCCCCCATCTCTGATGGTCTGATCTAGGAGACTAGAAAAGATAGCCTAACTGTGGACCTTGGTCTGCTCTGCTAATTTTTGGCTCTGAAGAAATAGGTTTGTCTACACCTGTTAATGCCATTCAAACAGCCGTTCGTTAGTGGTTGTCTGGACTTAGTAATGACTTCAACTCTCAACTGGAAAGTGGTGGGATATGGAATCTCAATATAAAGACTGAACTTCCTGCTATCATACCTTGTACCTTCCACTGGTGTCTATTGAAGTGACCATGATTATTTAATGTTATTCAGACAGAAGGAGCCAGCTTTTAGAAAAGTAATTTCTCCAGGTGTCTCTTCCAATCAAAGGTCCAAATTTAGGCAATGTAAGGGTAAGATGTCTAAGTCAAATTTAGTTAAAATTAGAGTGTGGATTCTAAATTATCTGGCTCAAATGATAACCGTTTCTCTTAATATAATTCATCTCCCCCCACAAAAAAGATAAATCTTAGAGGCATCCAACCTGCAGCCTGCAAACCACATGCGTCCCAGGATGGCTGTGAATGCAGCCCAACACAAAATCGTAAATTTACTTAAAACATTATGAGATTTTTTTGTAATAGCGTGTCACAATGTACTTAATGTGTGACCCAAGACAACTCTTCTTCTTCCACTGCGGCCCAGAGATGCCGAAAGGTTGGACACCCATATATATCTTGAATAATACATTTGTCCTTCTAAAGTGTGCACATTTGGTATCTAGTGACAATATGAGTTTCTTGCACTACTTTTTTGTGCCTTTTCATCCACTGGCTTCATAGCCGAGGGAACCCGAATGCTTAGACGGGCCGTGACGCAGCTATTTGGCCACCGCTCAGAACGTCCGTGTCACGATGCTGTCTTTCAGGGGCAGCTCTCTGATTTGTAGAAAAGAAGGCCTGTCCGAAGGAATCTGCAAGCATAATCTATTATTGCTTACTGGTAGTGTGAAGACCATGCATAGGAGATTTCACCCTTAATAGTGGCATCAATTATTTAAGAATTACTTGTCTCTTTGGGGTACTAATAATAATAGTTAACATTTATTGAGTGCTTATTATGTGCCAGTTACTATACTAAGGACTTTACAATACTATTTCATTTAACCTTCAATAACAGTTTAGAAAACATTACTTTCCCTGTGATATTGGTAAGGAAATTATGGCACTGGGAAGTTGATAATAAACTTGTCAAAGGTCAGCTCCAAGGTCCAAACCTGGCACAATGATGCCAGAGTCTACATCCTTAACCACCGTGAGACACTGCCTCACACACGTGCCACGACTACAGCCATCGCGGCCCCTCTGCACAGCCAAGCTCTGGGTTCTGAGAGGTTTCTCCTTTGCTAATTGTACCTTTGCTCACCAAGCTCTTCTTGTGACTTGCTATTTCTCTTCAAAACATGATTCATATATCACTATGCGGACTTTCCTAACTTTTCCAAGGAAAATATAGTTTATTTATTCAAAGTTCCAGTAACACACACACACGCCCCATTTTTATATATACCTTTACTATATTAATCCATCATCATTTTTATAGGTCTGTTCCTCCGCCAAGGCTGGTTAAATCAGGAAGCAGGTAGCTTTGATCTCTAGTGTTCTACACACCAGTGATTAGCTGGAGCTTGCTGATTTAATGTATTCAATGAGTGGGCAAAAAGGGCATTACCCACTTATTCCTGGTTCCACAAAGACTCCTGTGATGTTAGCATGACAGAATCTAGGAGGGAAGAAAGGAAGGAAGGAAGGAAGGAAAGAAGGAAGGAAGGAAGGAAGGGAGGGAGGAAGGGAGGAAGGGAGGAAGGGAGGAAGGAAGGAAGGAAGGAAGGATGGAAGGAAGAATATAAAGAAAGAATACAGATACTTCCATGGTACTATAAAAAAATAGGAAGAAATATAACTTACAGTATAATAACCCTCTAGAGAAACTATGGAGAAGAGTAATAAAACCCTATTATATGGTATACAAGCTTATGATAAAACTTCTTTGAAAGAGATTGTGGTAGCATATATGTTTTGTTGACATTGGAGTGATTTATTTCTCTTTAGAGCTCTAGGGTAAGAGCTATGACCCCAGGATCAATAGCCCCCAAGTTATATAACTCTGAGGTCTCTAGTTTAATAATCTGTGGCCTACCCTCTGAGACCTCAAGCAGTATCCTAAATTTTCAAAAATGAAATGTCACCCTTGATCCTGCATTGTTGCTCTTTTAATTGACACTTTAAAATTATAAGGCATTGGGCTCCTATATTGGTATCTAGTCTTCAATTTATCATTATTCAACTTCTTCAAAAAAATTCTAGCTAAAAAAAGTAAAATGTACCTTAGATAGACAGGTTCTAGTTTTGTGTTCTTGCCAGTGAAAGTAATGTTAAACAAGATATTAACTTCTCTGTGGGACAGTTCCCTCAACTGTAAAATGGGATAATTGTAGGTTTCTCTCTCTTACATAATTAAGAGGATTAAATGAGTTTATGTATGTAAAGTGCTTAGAACAGTGTCTGGCACGCAAGTACCCTGTGAGTACTTATAATCATCTTCATTTAGTTATTTAGAAATCTGTGTGCATACATCAGATTTCAACAAAAGTGCCTTCAAAAATTGTCACAATACTGTGCCCTCTGCTTACTGAAGATGATACAAGAATAACCTTGTAAAAAACATTTCTCCTAATTTTAAAGCCCTTGTCCAAAATAATGTGTTATGTGACTAAAATTCATGTTATTTTTTATATAAAGACTACATGAAAAATTCAAACTTGAGCTTAGTACCAGAAAAGTATTTTTTCTCTTGAAGAGAAGAGAATTATTTCTATATGATATTAAAAATTACATACAGCTTTCTGCTTTAGGGAAGAATTTGCCAATAGAGTTCAAAGTTACAACCTTTTGAAGAACTTAAATTTATGTGCCTGTGTTGTTGATATACATATGCATTTGTGGTCAACCAAATAGAGTTTAAATTTTGCTCATAGAAATTAGACTCTAATCAGGAAGCATGCCTCAAAAGTGGTCACTGGAGCCTAGAGTGGAGCTGGGCCAGGGGGACCACAATGGGCATGGCCAAACTGTCCCTTATGAAACAATCCCCTCCACACACATCTCAGAATGTCGGTGAGGCCCCAGTCATCGGTGCTGCAAGGTGCCGAGCAGGTGGGAGTTGGATGGTGCTGGGTTGTACACTGAAGATTCTCCTCATAAAAATGGAGGCAAAGTCTCCTCCATTAGCCAGCATCCAGTGTTTTATTTTCACAGCCTAGAAATCATCTGCTTTAAGACTGATAATCATGAATTTGATATTCATGTCATCTTTCTCTGCCCAGAACACAACATTTATTTCAACATAAATAAATGCAGTTTGAAAGCTACCTGTTTAAATATCTCTCTATTTAAACAAGGAGCCTATTTTCATTTGTGTAGCACTGTGTGTTAGTAACCAAAAAGGCAGGATTAGGTAGCAATAATGATCAATTTCAAGTATATTTTCATTTTATAATATTAATTTATGATTGAAAATCACATTGGCAGAGGGAGCAGAAAATACACAAGTACATGGAATATACATTTTGAAGAACTTCCTTTTAGAAGAAAAGAATGTCCAGATATATGCAGTGGGAATCTTTTGTGAGTCCATGTTTCCCTTTGTCCCATAGTTTCTGTATGTAATGTTATTAGACCACCATTATGTAGGGGCCAGGAGCATTTGTCAACAGTTGAAGTCATTTTCTCTTTGGCCACAGCTGTAGTTTGAGGTTATTCTCGATGACCCCAGACTCAAAGGGCAGCCATAAAATGACCTTCACAACCCAAGAATCTATTCAAACAACTAATTTACATGTTAAGTGGAAACGAGGACAGATGGCGATATTGGCCATAGAGAAGTTCTTCGTCATTGTTGGAGACTGGTATTTACTTCAAGACTAGATGGTGCATTAGCTCCAACAAAGATCTTTACAATAGTGATGTTCTCAGAGACTAAAGAGCTCTGCACATGGTTTTATGTTAATATGACAAAGAATATTTAACAGTTTATAATATTTGCAAACATCTATATTTGTATAGAACCAATCTAGAGAATTTGCTCAGTTGATGGATGAAAAGAATTACACATGATGATGTTTCCTTCATGCAGCTGGTAGGTATTTATTAGGGACCTTCTAAGTGCCCACCACTGCACTCTCTGATGGGGGCGCCATGGTAAGCAGGGTAGTTTTGCTGTATTAACTACCTTCAAACCCCTAATGATATAACAGAAAAAGGTTCTTTTAAAGGTGCCTACTTGTATGGAAAAACATACATAAAAGACAACAGCAACTCATCATTTAGGCTGGAAGCAGACGTAGACATGGAAACTGATTTAACAAACCAAAAAATGCTGAATCCTAAAATCAGCAGTGGACAAAGACCAGAAACAACACAGTTTTCACCAAAGCACACCCAAAAGGCTAAGGAAATGACCTTACAGGGTTATCTCTGGAACTCGGGAGTCAACCTGTGACCCTTCAGAGGAAGATTAAGAGCAACTAGGTAAACTGCAAATCCTCTCACTCATCCATTCACCTGCAAGACTGACTTTCTTTCCCATGATTAGAGTCAGTGGACTTGGGAACACCAGGGAAGAAGAATAGGAGTATCACACTGAAAATAATGGAATCAAGCCAGTGTTTTCACTTGGAATGTTGAGGTCCACAGCCTTCTCTCTCACTGGACTCAGAGGATCCTGGCAATCAGACTTCACCAGGAAGGGTGTTTGATGAGACTTTGGGGAATTTGATCAGTTCAGAAATGAAAAACGGAGCAGGGATTCCTTACATAAACAGTGGCTTGACTGTGCCTTCAGTAGAGCAAAGGCACTACTGAGCCATTTCTTGCATGCTCACAAGTTCTTTATTCATATTGTAAGTAGACAACAATGGACTGACACACATTTAAGGAAGCTTCTCATTTGATGCACAGACTAAAAACAGACAGTAATACCTGACAGGAAAACAGAATTATATGAAGAGCCAAGGCAAGATTTTGCCTCAGTGGAACAAGAGCAGTGTGCTATAGAAGAGGTATAGTGAGAGAACAAAAGAAAATGTGCCCAGAAATTAATATTACAGCAGAAATACCTAAAAGGGTTAGAAAATAATGTTGAGACATTCTCTCAGAAAATATAGGAAACAAATAAAAAAGTGGAAAATAGGAGACGAATTTTTTTAAAAATTAATGTAAGGATCCTCCTACTTCTGATTAATGAGAATTCCCCAGTATGAGGGAAAAAAATGGAGGAGGGAAAGGCATTAGAGGAATATTCTCAAAATTGAAAAACATGAGTTCCCCAACTGAGGGGACCATGATATGCGCAGCACAGTGGAGGAAGAGAGAGAGAGAGACCACATTTATGAAGAAATTTTACAACACTGGGGACAAAGAAAAACCCTAAGAAATTCCTGAGCAAAAAATACAGATTTCATAGATTGGATAGATTATCAAAATAGTATCAGACTTCTCAACAGCAATATTGGGTAGCTAGAAGAGAAATGCCTTCAAATTTCAGAAGGAAAATTTTTTCTAATCTAGAATCTATACCAAGTTGCACTATTATTTATGATGAGAGACATACCTCAATATTATATTTTTAGGTACGCAAGAGTCAGTAAATTCTATCTTACATGTGCCCTTTCTCAAGAAGACTCTGGGGAAAGTACTTCACCAAAGAGAGAAACGAAGTAGGAATCATGCATCAGGAAGCACAGACTACCATCCAGAGAAAGCATCGGGAATCTAAGCATGGCATCTGTGCGGCAACTGGTTTAGGATGGAACCAGGCAAAAGGCTCCAAGAAATTTCTCAAAAAAGAGGGAAACTTACGGAGTACCTAATGAATTTAAACATATTCAGAGATTTGCACGATAAGAAAAGGGGTAGGATTGAAATAGTGCTAAACTATTGAAAACAAACTAGACAAGATAATTATGAGTGAGTGAGGATTTGTGCAAAAAGGGACACAGTTATGATATACTGCTTGACTCATTGGAGAATGGCACTGTGTAGTAATAATATATTGATAATGTCATAAGAACCACCACTGATCTAACTGTAGTGGGAGAACGGGATGATAAGAAGGGTTTGTGTGGTAGTGGGGGAGTGAACTAAAGCCTTCCCTTTCAGGAGGAAAGTCGATATTCAATACCTAAAACTGAAAATCCAAGGGAAAGTGATATAAGCATAATATTTTCAAAGATAGTCAAAAATGCCAAAATATCCCGCTAGAGGAAGAGAAAATAGTTGCTTCTAGAGAGCTGAAATTGGTGTTGGAGTGAGAAGCATGTTGCTGTTTTCCCTAATAACCCCATTGAACTGTCTTTTTAAGATTTGTTTCCTTGAAAAAGAGAGCAAATTAAAAAAAAATCGATCCTAGTATTTGTAGTCTTGGACTTTACACCTTTAAGGAGACAGGTAGACATGATACATTAGTATGTAACTAATACATACATAGGTGTGTAACCACCAATTGTACTAAATTCGATGACATAAATTTCCTGTTTAAACCCTGGAAATATGGCTTGGTGTATCAGAGGGATCAAGTAAATCGTTCCAGGGAGAGTGGCATATTGGCACCTTATACAGTGAATGTCAACCACAGTAGTTGGCGAAAGACTGTTACAAGTAATGAACTTCAGAGAAGAGTAAGGAACAATCAAATGTGGCTTCTGTTGAGGGGAGTAACTAACTGCAGGATGCCACCTGGAACAGTCTGTTTAATAATGACAAGGTTAGCCACTGTGACTATGTGAAGGATAATGTTCTCTGTTCATGGAGAGCCATTCTATTGGCTCTAGAAATAGGAATAACCGCCTGGAGTCACAGGGTGGGAGAAACTGTCAGGACTTCAGATCGCATCCGCTCTTACTTTAACCTCTTTTTTGCAGTCAGGAAAACTCAGGAGGTTTACTAGTCTGCCCAGAGTTTCAGAGCTATTTGTATTTAATGCCACATCTAAAACAAGAACTCAGATCTCCAGTTCCTTACCTAGAACTCTTCTCTATAATTATAGAGAAATATATAGTTTGGTATTTTTTAGAGAAACTGAAATTAAACTGAGTATCACAGTGTTGCCCAAGGACAGAAGACTTTGTTTTCTTTATTCAATGAAAGAAAATACTGCAAAAAAAAAAATACTATTTCTACCTGAATTTCACATTGTTGTCTAAATCTAATACCTGATAGCAGCTTAGGGATGATCAATCTCTTCCTTATAAAATAAATAATTTATATTTTACATTGGTAAGTAACTGTGTGAAAATCCAATAAGGATAACTTGTTAAAATATTTCCAAGAAGTGCATATAAATACTGCAATGTGTATGACTTACACATACTCTCATTCTGTTTTAAATAATGGCTTTGCATTTACTGAGGATACTTATATTTGAATAAATGTAATTATATGTTTAAAAACTCACTGTTCTACCTTCGGATGTAATTATGCTAATGAAACATAGAGAAATACCTCTCTTCCAGGGGAACGTTACAATTCAGGACAGCATGCGACATCACACACATACGCACAATGGGCAGATTTCCCTAAGAAAGAATGTTCATGGGGGTCTATTTTTGCCAAAATAAGAAAGCTCCCTTGAAAATGTCCACACTGTTGCACCAGGACTCTGACATTTTAGTCAAGTCCACCGTGGTCAAATCTACAACAGCGTTCTGAAATTCTGGTGTGGGCCATGGTGCCATGCACTGGAACTCAGCTGCAAGATCCACTGTGATCCCAACGGAAGCCCAGTGCGAGTTTAGAGAAAGAGCAAGGGTACTGTTACTATAAAGAGACTTGTACGCTCCATTTTTATCCCATAGTAAGGAAGCTTTGTAATAACTAGCTCGCAGTATGATTTTTGATTGTAGGATCCAGTTGGAAAGTTCCAAGAAACATTTTAGATATACCAAAGACTAATTTAAAGCAGTACTGACTCCATGGTCATTGTCCTCTCAGAACAAAGATTCTCAAAGTTGCATGTAGGACAGTGGCACAAAGTTGTGGTGTCCTGCGCAAAGGTGTGGTGTCCTACACAAAGGCTGGGAACTATATTAGGCCACATGATACTTATAATATGTCCTGTGGGAATCAGGAGGTATCTATGATTCTGTAGATTCAGTAAAACAGTAATTTTAAAGTTTATATTTTAAAAATTTCACCATGTCCTTTAGGTTACACAAATAGAATGAGGGTTAGCCCTTAGGTAGGTGACCCCTGAGTAGGTATTTTTCCCCTGAATGCTAACTCTGACCAAGGAATGGCCAGGGTGAAGGCTAAGATCAAGAAGCTCCCTAGAGACTACTGTGGGAAGGTTGCATTCACAGAATGACTGGGATTTGAACAGTTCTTCAAATCCAGTACACCTTGGACCAAGATATCCATATTTAATATCTAAATGACTAAGGCCAAAGCATTGAAAGAACCAAAAAAGGTGACAAAAAGAGTTATTCTTGCAAGTGTGACAGTGAGTCATGTGACCAAAAGCAAGAAAATGGAATATATTTATTTGTTTCCCTCCCAGATAGTTTAGCTCAGATGGACATCTGCTATTTATTGAATTTTTGTCCCTTTCAAATGCATATTTGGAAGCTGTAGCTGCCAGTGTGACTATACTTGGAGATAGGGCTTTTAGGAGGTAATTTAAGGTAAATGAGATCATAAGGGTTGGGTTCCAATCCAATAGGATTGGTGGCCTTATGAAAAGAAAAAGACAGAGAGGTCTCTCTCCATATTCGCACATCCAGGAAAGGCCATGTGAGCACACAGTGAGAAGGCAGGTGTCTGCAAGCCAGGAAGGGAATTCTTCCCAGAACCTGGCTGTGTAGACACCGTGACCTTGGACCTCCAACATCCAGAACTGTGAGAAAATAAATTCCTGTTGTTTAAGCCAACAATCGATGGTACTTTGTATGGCGGCCTGAGCTACCCTTAAGAGAGTACCACAAAAATGTTCCAGGGACGTTGGAGCATTGAAATGAAGCCTGCACCAGTCGTAGTGCCAAGATCCCAAGACCAGAGATAGAACAGTGTGGGTAAGACCAGGGTCCGGAATAAAGACAAGGCTGAGACTGGATGGAGAAGAGGCATCAACAAAGCAGCATCAAAGCAGGATTTAGCACGGTAAAATGCTTAAGCTCCGGACTTACACTAGGTTAACTTTTTCTGTACTTTCTACAAGTTATAAGACTTTAAGTAAGTTACTTAACTACTTCAGTCTAATTCTAGTACTTTACTACTATTTCTAAAATGGAGATAATGTAATTATCACATAGCCACTATGAGGATTAAATGATTAGATGTTAAATGACTAGTTAACATTTCAATGCTAACATTTCAATGAATTGGAAATTAACTACAGGTAATAGCCAAAGTCAGAGAGCTTGGTGTCCAAGCTGGTCTACATTGACACCCCAAATATTTATTGCAAATGTACTCTCTGCCAGGCAAGATTATGGGTGCTAGAAACAGTGCAAAGAGCAAAACAAAACAAAATAACCTCCCTTCACTGAGCTGACATTCTAGAGAGAGCTAATTATTCCAAAGA
>PVJI01029171.1:0-15591 GCA_004026765.1 Micronycteris hirsuta
GTACAAAGTTTACTTTATTAATGGGAAATTCTTGAGGCTGAGGGGGAAGAAAAGTAAGTCATGTATAGCTTCATAAAAACAGTTATTGACCTATGTAGGATATATTTTCCAAGGTGAAAAATGTAGTTATTTTCCATTTAATGTGACAGCCTGTGCTTATTGTTATGCAAGAGTTGCTTCTTTGCACATGATCATTTAAAATTTAGCACTGACCCCAGCTAACCTACAAATGATATTATAAAAGTGGTGTGCAAGAGTTCCCACTTCCGAAGGCTCCCAAACTATTTTTATGAAGCCAGCATCATCCTAATCCCAAAACCAGATAAAGACACAACAAATAAAGAAAGCTATAGGCCAATATCACTGATGAACGTAGATGCTAAAATCCTCAACTAAATATTGGCAAACTGTATCCAACAATACATTAAAAAGATCATACGCCATGATCAAGTGGGATTCATCCCAGGGATGCAAGAATGGTACAATATTTGCAAATCAATAAACATAACACATCACATAAACAAAAGCAAAGACAAAAATCACATCATCATATCAATAGATGCAAAAAAAGTATTTGATAAGGTACAGCATCCATTTATGATAAAAACACTTCTCAAAGTGAGAATAGAGGGAGCATTCCTCAACATAATAAAGGCCATATATGAGAGACCTACAGCCAACATCATACGCAATGGGCAAAAACTTAGAACGTTCACACTATAATGAGGAATTAGACAAGGATATATGCTCTCACCACTTCTATTCAACATAGTGTTGGAAGTCCTACTGACAGAGATCAGACAAGAAAGAGAAATAAAAGGAATCCAAATTAGAAAGGAGGAAGCAAAACTGTCATTGTTTGCAGATGACATGATAGTGTACATAGAAAATCCTATAGACTCCACTAAAAACCTACTTGACCTGATAAGTGAATTTGGCAAAACAGCAGGATAAAAAGTCAATATTCAAAAATTGTCGAGGAAGGGATCATACCTGCCGATACCTGTGGGTGACTGCAACCCGATGCGTGTATGAATCTCATACCGAGACACACGGGGAAAGAGAGACCGGGGCCATTTGGCTAATTCCTCCCATCTCAGGAAAAGGCCTCGTGGCTTGCCCAGCTGGGGTCTTTATTAGGGGCATTAGCACACATTTACATTGGATTGATTATTTATGGGATTAAGCAGAACAGGGGTAAGATTACTCACAGCAGGGCATCAGGATGTAAATTCAGGTCCGGTGGCAGGCAGGACCAGGTTAAAGTAATATGCAGGGCACAGCAAGCCAGAATTTTCTAAGATACATCTTTGCCGAATTCCTATTAGAGAAATCCCATTCCACAGACATGATCCACACTTGCTCACACGGGAATCACACGGAGCTATGCTCAAAACGTATAAATTCCAGATCATGCATGTTGAAATCACTGCCACAAGAAATCAAAGGCATTTTTTTTACACCAACAAAAATATCAGAAACGGAAATCAGGGGAAAAATCCCATTTTGTATAGCAGCAAGAAAAATAAAATATGTAGGAATAAACCTAACCTAGGATGTAAAAGGCCTGTACTCAAAAAACCACATGACACTGAAGTAAGAAATTAAGGAAGACACAAACAAATGGAAGCATATACTGTGTTCAAGGATTGGACGAATAAGTATCATCAAAATGTCCATACTACCGAAAGCAATTTATAGATTCAATGCAATCCCTATTAAAGTACTAATGACATACTTCACAAATATAAAACAAAAATTTCAGAAATTTATATGAAACCATAAATGACCCCAAATAGCTGCTGAAATTTTGAGAAAGAAGAGCAAAGTAGGAGGGATCACAATACGTGATATCTAACTGTATTACAAGGCCACTATAATCAGAACAACCTGGTATTGGCATGAGAACAGACACATGAACCAATGGAGCAGAACAGAGACCCCAGAAATAAACCCAAGTCTCTATGGTCAACTAATATTTGACAAAGGGGGCAGCAGCATAAAATGGAGCAAAAATAGACTCTTCAACAAATGGTGTTAGGAAATCTGGACAGCTACATGAAAAAAATTAAACTCAACCGCCATCTTACACCATACACAAAAATAAACTCGAGATGGATAAAAGACTTAAATATAAGTTGTGACACCATAAAAGCCCTAGAGGAGAACATAGGCAGGAAAATCTCATATATTCCACATAGCAATATTTTCACCAATATGTCGCCTAGAGCAAGGGACATAAAGGGAAGAAAAAACAAATGGGACTTCATCAAAATACAAAGCTTATGGTTAAAGAAAACATCAGCAAAGTGAAAAGGGAACCAAGTGTATGGGAAAATATATTTGCTAATGACACCTCAGACAAGGGTTTGATCTCCAAAATATATAAAGAACTCACACGGCTCCACTCCAGGAAGACAAACAACCCAATTAAAAAACAGGCAAGGGACCTGAACAGACACTTCTCCAAGGAGAACATACAGAGGACCCAGAGACCTGTGAAAGGATGCTCAGCATCACTGGCCATCAGAAAGATGCAAATTAAAACCACAATGAGATACCACTTCATACTTGTCAGAATGGTCATCCTAACCACATCAACAAATAAGAGCTGGAGAGGTTGTGGAGAAGAGGGAAGGCTAGTACACTGTTGATGGGAATGCAGAGACCGGGGCCACATGGCTAATTCCTCCCATCTCAGGAAAAGGCCTTGTGGCTTGCCCAGCCAGGGTCTTTATTAGGGCATTAGCACACAGTCACTGTGGAAAACAGTATGTAATTTTCTCAGAAAACTAAAAATTGCCGCCTTTTGACCCAGCAATTCCACTGCTGGGATTATACCCTAAGAATCCTGAAACACCAATTCAAAGGAACCTATGCACCCCAGTGTTCATAGCAGCACAATTTACAATAGCCAAGTATTGGAAGGTACCTAAGTGCCCATCAGTAAATGAGTGGATCAAAAAACTATGGTACATTTACACAATGGAATACTATGCAGCAGAAAGAAAGAAGGAGCTCCTACATTTTGTGACAGCATGGATGGATCTGGAGAGCATTATGCTGAGTAAAGTGAACCAGGCAGTGAAAAACAAATACCATACGGTCATACCTATAAGTGGAACGTAATCAACAAAACAAACAGGCAAGCAAAATATAACCAGAGACATTGAAATTAAGAACAAACTTACAGCAACCAGAGGGGAGATGGGAGGGGATAATGGGGGAAAATGGGGAAGGGTTATCAAAAAACATGTATAAAGGACACATGGACAAAACCAAAGGGGGATAGGATCAAGGGTGGGAAGTGGGGATGGTAGGTGTAAGGGGGTGGTAGGGGGAAAAAGGAGACAACTATACTTGAACAACAATAAAAAGAGAGAGAGAAAAAGAACAAAAAATTAAAAAAAATAAGAGTTCCCACTTTTTTGGCTTGTGCCTTATCGACTTGATGGACTTGAACACATTTGTAGTATACGATTTTGTCTTTGGCTAAGGCATCTAACTCCAAAGTCTACATTCCCTGAGAAGGAATGCTAGAATAAACCCTTTAAGTCCTTCAAAGAATGATACTAAAGCCACTGTACCTCATCAAGTTGAGTGAGGTCCTTTCTAATTAGAATTGTTAAATACTGGTGAGGTGCATAGAAACATAGTATGAACATAGTATGAAACATAGTATGAAACTGGTATGAACATAGAAACAGTTAAAAGGGCAAAACAACTACAATAATAACAAAAGAAGGAAGTATTTTCAGTGAAAAGGACTTGGGGGAAAATTGAGGAGAATCATTTAAGTGGATGAGTTGATTCATAGCCCAGAAATACATCCTTGGAATACATTTTGATTATGTACAAAGTAGAAACCTTGCAGAATAAAGGATGTAAATAGACAAAGTCCAGTGAAATATATGACCTCTGTATCCATCAAGACCAGATATTCATCTGCCACTCTCTTATACTGGGCATAGAGAAACAGGGGCACAAAAACAGAAATATGTTAATATTTTCCATTTTCCTTGAGTTTTCTCTGGTTGGCATATGTATTTTACCTTTATATAATACATAAGAAAATGGTGGTCTGTGTACTATCGGGTGGGGAAGCATTGTAAAGTTTGTGCTTAGCTTTTCTTTACAAGTACAGTATTAGTTGGGCACATCATGTCTGTAAGAAGTCATGGCAGAAACTTGTAGTAATGAGCATATCTCAAGAACCAGAAGTTTTGCATTTGAAATTCTTAATAATTCTTCTATTAATACAACTTCATGGAAAATATATGCAGATAGGACCCTGTTTATAAATGGTTTGTGTTCCAAAATTTCATTTGTCAGTTGGTTAAAACTGGAATGTACTTCCCAAAAGTTCCAGTGTTGTAAACAACAGCTTACTTTCTAGGGTAGCTCACAAAAGTCCTATTGTTAGAGCTGGTCATGGGTTTGACCACCTCTATATACAGAATCCTTGAAACCTAAGTGCTGAAAGCCCTATTAGTTCATTAGTTCACATAACATCAGGACGTAATGCCAGCAATTCAGCACTATGAAATTCCAAGTCCTGAGTTTATAGGCTAAGAATATTCATTTATATAAAATGGTTGTCAAAAATTCATTATTCATGATGTCTGAGTATTATGGTGATGAAAGTAATAGGTAAAGTTTCAGACATGTGAAATTAACAATAGTAAAAGACATCTATATAATTATAACAACGAATGGGAGGGGCAGATTAGAAATTAAGTATTCTGAGGGAGATCTAACCCCTTAGATAGAACTAGATGAATAGTTAATTCTCAACTGCTACAGGTTTTTGGATCCCCTAATGGTATATATGCAATATGAATATATTTTTTGTTACTGTTCAACAATTACTCTACAGATAATATGGACATTGATGTATTGGGTGGGAGGGAACTCCCATACATTTTTCTTTTCTGTTTTGGTTTGGCTTTTTGGGTTGCCATGAATATGGAGAGCCTCAGTCTAGTTTAAATGGAAGAGGAGAGTGTTCTAGCAAATGCATGGTGCAGTAAAAGAAAGTCTCAGAGAAAGCCAAGAACAGGACACATAAAGACCTATGATGTCTGGTTCCTGCAGTTGGAAGCCAGGAGGCTCCAATGGCCACCACAGCGAACACCTCTGTTATCTCACAGCAGCCGTTTGATATTCATGGGACTCCTTTACACTCTCCATGTGGGTGGCTTTCTGTCCTGCTGGCTGAAATCTTCATGTGCTTTCTCATGGTCTCCATTCCCCTAAGCCTTCTGACTATTAACTTCTGTCTCTACTTCTTCCTAACAACTTTTGGTATTCCCCAGTGTAAATACTAGGAGGGTGGCATATAGGAAACCATTCCACTCATCATGGGAAATGTAGCTCAGCGCTCCTTAAAAATCTCTGGAGTATGTGGACAGGCTTTCCTGTGGGTAAATCAGGCTTACCTCTTTCCTAGAGTTAAGCCTTGCTCTTGCTAAAAAACTCTCTCACCCTGGGTTAGAAGAACAAATGCTGGTTGCATACCTCCAAAGTGTTTTCCTGAAAGTATGTGATAAACCTCTCAAGTCCTGCCCAACCCCTTCTTCCTTTCTATTTGCAAATATCCTCCTTTGATGTCCTCTCCTTTGTGTCTATCACTTGATGAGGACCTGTGCATAGTAAATGAAAACCACCCTTAAGGTAATGCACCGAGAAAGACAATAAAACTCTGTAAAGGCAGGGGTCAGCGCACTCTCTCCAGAGGAGAGAGTGGCTAAGGCATTCCAAGCCACTCGTGGGCCCTCTTGATCTCTCCAGCCTGCTCCTGGGCCCTTGCTGTCCGGCCTGCTCTCGGATCCCCTTCCTCTCCCGCCCACTCTCGGGCCCTTTCTCTCTGGCTCTCTCTCTCTGCCTCAGAGAGGGTCGGTGTAGTCCATGAGTTCTATTCCCCCAGATTTCATGTGTGGATTCATTTACATGTCAGCCACAGCATACAGATTCTGCGGGACATGATCCGCGACAGTGGCAGTTGGGAGAGGAGAGAGATCAGGGAGGAAAGAGGGGAAAAAAAAACAAAAAAAAAACAGCTGTCCAAATTTTTCCCTGGCTATAGGTCAGACATCTTGAGTACTTGGATAGACTACAGACTGACTATCTGTGGGTCAGGTCCCCCTTGACAGCATTAGCTATATTGTCCCTGGGGCATAAACTAGGAACCTGCTCTCTATAAACAGGATCTAGCTCTGTGACATTATTAGTACGTGGGGGAGCTCTGACTGCAGGGCTCCCCTGGCCACCACGGATGAGAATAATTCTACAAAGACATGATCTGCTTGGGGAGGAAATGTGGCCGATCTCTCAAAGGAAAAGGGCCAGGTGTCTTTTCCTCAATGGGCTTTTATTGGGTTCAATTTTCACAGGAATACAGGTAAAGCTCATCAATCATTATCGGGCAGTAAGGATCAAACAACAGATAACATACAAAGAATTATGAGGGCTAACACTGAGTTAGGGCCAGTTAGCTAAAGGGCCATAAAACTTTGGGGAAACAAATTCATTTCATGCTTCAGACCCTTATCAGAAAATTGAGGACATTCTTAGCAAAGCAGGTGTCACAGGATTTTATGTATTCTTTCTTCAGCCTGATCGCCCTGGGGAACCTCTGGTTCCAGCCCAGGGCTGCACTGCCCTCCAGCATTGTTTCAGGCTTAAGTCAGGTGGGGGAAGTAAGGCAGCTAACAGATTGGAGACTTCTTGAAGACAGAATGAGGACGCAGGCTATGTCAAAGCCTAGAGGTTAGGGTTCATCACCCCCTCTTTCTATAGCCCCCCAAGTCCTTCCCTAGTAGTCCCAAAGTGACCATGCCTGTCTTAGGTCATTCCTCCCTTGAGGAATATTACCCGTCATCGGCTAACCAGCCATGCATTCTGGGCCAAGCAGGGTGAAATAAAAGGGGCAGAGGAGGTGCCCCTGCCAGGGAGATAAACCTTGTCTCCTTAGTGGCTTAGGGTCCCAAGATCTGTCACTCAGCCTTAGCCATGGGGGATTACAGCTTCTGAAACCAGGCAGGGTGGTTCCCAACATTAGTACATTTTTCTTATGAAGTATTTTTGATAAGGTGCTCTAAATATACAAGAAATTCTTAATTCTGTAATGCTCACTGTGAATGAACAACTCTACCTGGTACGAAACATTAGCTATCCCATAATGTCAGCCTAGCACTTAAACTTCTGGTCCTGGGAATTGAAGGATTAACTAGTCAATTAATGTGCATTAAAAGAGAAGGACAGAATCTTTGCTAACTTCTTCTCAGTTCCACCTCTTCAAAGAAATGACTTTTATTTTTCTAAATGACCAGAATAGTTGTTTAATATAAAGTATTACATGCTGCTTCAGTTTCTTCTTCATCATTAATAAAAGTAATTTTGCTCTAGGCCAAAACTTCACAACAGCTTGATCTATTCACTTCATGCAGTCATTCATTTAGCCAATGTTTATTAGGTAGCTACTGTGGAGACTCAGAGAGGGGTTACCAGCCACATTTCCCTACCTTGGCAATCACCTGTGATACCTTGACTGACAGATATCTTGCTCCAGAAACAGAGGGGATATCAAAATGAGGACCAGTTTTCCTAACAGCTTTTTTTTGTAAAGATAGCATGTAAGAACCTGAAAAATGAGCTGGATAGCTTGTTTTCCAAGCTCTCTAAATGATTCTTTTAATTTCACAGATAAAAAAATTAAGTAGTGTCTTTCCAAAGATTATGATATAAATCGGCGATAAGTATAAAGAAGCAGTGTCCTTGCCAGTACACATGACCTGAGACATAGTGAACACCCTTGATTATCCATAAGGTAGGAATTTGATTTCTCTTCTCTGTTTAAACAGCTGCACAGAGACATATCTCCTACCAAGTCACCTTCTCTAATCCTAAAACCACAAGTCACTGTAATCCAGTGCATGTATTAGCAAAATCTTTTGGAAGTTTGTAGAGACTCTTTTTCCATGCATGGAAAAGCGTAGCTCTGGGATCATGTGTGAGCAAAGCTCCACGTGGAAAAAGAAAACTCCCAAGTCGGCATGTGCAATCCGTGTCCATGGAAAGGAATTCTTTGAAGGGAAATTTGGCTAAGATATTTCTTAAAATTTACTGTCTTGCTGAGTCTCTCTCCCTGGGTCAGAAGAACAAATGCTAATGCTTAACTAGCTTCCTTAGACTGATGGTAATGCTTTCAAAGTCCAGCCATACTTCTTGTCTTTACCTAACCCTTTTAATGTACCTTCCGGGCTGTCTACCACCTAAAGTGAATCTACAATCTATGCATAGTTAATGAATACCATTCTAAGGTAATGTCCCAGAAATCTTCAATAAAAACCCTGGACCTGAGGCTCAGGACTCTCCCCCAGATGATGAGGGGGAAGCCGCGAGGTCCCAGATCCCTTTTCCAGCGTATTTGGTGTGAGAATTATTTATAAACGCATTTGGTCATAGTCACCATGGATTCTGCATAGCGATGAATCCACGACAGAAGCTGCGTGTTTGTTTTTCATGAATATTCTTGTGAAATATAAATAGTGTATGATAATGAAGGTGAAGCTTAAATCTGCTCTTCTGATGCTCAACACTCAACAATACTTCTAAACCTCATCTGATCTTCTTAGGCATGGGGAAACAATTTCTTTTCACAAAACAATCTTCTAAGATCAATGACACACAATATACTTTGGTTTTAAAAAAAGGAGACAAGAGGAAAACAGAAAAAAAGCTCAGATTGGATGGCCTTCAAGCCAGGAAATTTTCTGATATCATTGACAAATGCAGTATTTACCCTTGACAGAGCATTTCACTCCATTTAGCACTTTCTATTCTCCACATTTAGAAGCTTGTAAGCAATTGTAGAAGGAAGAAAAAGTTAGTATGTCTGACAATACAGTATAGCAGACCAACAACCTGAGTTTTCCCTGTAGTGTAAGCAAGACACTGTTCAGAAAACTAAAAAAATAAAAAAGAACAATGTGTAAGAGATAATGCCTTCAAATTTATTTTCAAAAAATAAAAAATAAAGAACTGAAGTTGATTTCTGTTTAAATCATTGTATACCAGTTGAAACATGTGTGTCTAGTACTGCAGCTCAGTAATCTAACCTGTGCTTTAAATAGCGTTGTGGTGTCTGGCAGCATGCTACCTATGGCAGTGAGAGTGATCTGCTTCAAGGTTCAGCCCTAGAACAAGGGGGCAAGGAAAGTTGCAGTGTAGCAGAGCCATTTCTCATTATATTTTTGTGTTTTCCTTTTTATATATATTTAAATGTATCCCCCATTATAAAAGGGCACTAATTCAATATTTTTTGGTTGACCAACCACATTTGGAAACCCAACTAAATAATTTCTGAGATAACTTCTCTTCTTTGGTGGTCTGTTTTCTCTAATGGAGACATAATATTAATATTTCCACCCACTCCCCCTATGTTTTCTGGCTCTCATCACACTCCTGGGGAGTTTTACACAATCAGAAGCAGTGAGATGTAAGATGCTCTTAAGATTAGTATAGGGATGAGGAAATGGTCCTGGAAAAATTGTATGCACTGATACTTTTGAAGATAAGAAATTTTGAATCAGAGCCCTGGCTGGTGTAGCTCAGTGGATTGAGCATGGGCTGCAAACCAAAGGGTCACTGGTTCAATTCCCAGTCAGGGCATATGTCTGGGTTGCAGGCCAGGTCCCCAGTGGGGGCCATGTGAGAGGCAACCACGCATTGATGTTTCTCTTTCTCTCTTTCTCCCTCCCTTCCCCTCTCTCTAAAAATAAATAAAATCTTTTAAAAAAATTTTAAAAAGAGAAATTTTGAATCAGAAAGTATAGAAACATAGTAACTCAAATAATAATAATAATAATAATAATAATAGCAGAAAATAGTGCATAATACTTATTAAGCACCTACTCTGTGATAGGCACTCTTCTAAACACCCTGCATGAACATTTTATTGTCCTTTCTTAATGGATGAGTATACTGAGGCATAAAAAAATTATGTAATGGTTCAACATGCTGCTAGTATTGGAACTTATATTCTAATTTATGCTATCACTTTCCCTCTCTTCAGAACCCTCCTTCTTAACTAGAAGGCTTCTGCCGCTGCTACTCTATTTGATGTTTCTGTTGACTCTGTTAAAAGCCAGCTTCAGACTGTACACAGTCCAATTGCATCATTTGGAAAAAAAAAATAAAGAAGCTCAGTAACTCTTCTGAGTGTACACAGACAGTCCTTAGACTTATGAGTATATTGTCTTTCCACAACCACATCCCTGGATGTTCTTTCTAATAGTATGAGCTATGGCTTCCAATAAGAACAACAGGAAGCCATTTCTGTCAGGCAATGCCTGTTTTCTAAACAGCAGACTTGCTGTTTTGCCCCCAGAGTGGCATAAGCCATTAAAGTGGCTTCTAATTTCTATTGCTTCATGCCAGATTCTACATCATTGAGGTCATTGAGCCTGCCACAGTGACTTTACGTACTATACCATCCATCCCATTTGTGTCTGAAACCCAAAGACTCCCTCAAAGTGAGTAGTAGTCAAAAGAGGATTTAAAAGTAGGTCACTTTGCACAATTTGTTTTTCTTTCATGAAACTAATCTAGCATGTAACCATGCCCAGATTTCTTTCTGTTTTTACTCAAATACCTTCAAAACATTTTTTTCATTGATAGGGAGAATCCAATTGGTGATACAGAAAGAGCATGAATTTTCAAATACTTAGAAACCAATCTCCAACACTTGCTAGCTGTGTAGCCTTGGAAAAGTCATATACCCCATCAGTTTCCATTCCCTCAGCTCCCTAGTGAGAATGGCACCACTAGGCAATGTATGAAAAGCTACTGCACACAGGAAGTGCTTAAAAATCAGTTATCTCCATTGTTAATCTTGTTTTGATTTTCTAAAATTTTATTGTATTTTTCCACAACCATTTATCCCCCCTACCCCCTCTTCCACATCTACTCTTTATTTTTCTAACATAATTTTCAATGGTCTACAATTATTTAACTCACAACAATCTAGGGTGGATGGTCACGTTTACAAATATGCCCAAAGTAACTCCTAAAACCAACAGGCTCTCTAGAGTAGAAAACTCAGGCACAGATCAGGTGGCATGCTTCTGAGCTGTGGTTGCTTGGCTGCCATTGAAAGACAGTAGGTAATCTTCGAAATATTTAATAACACAAAATTGTTAAAGCTACATAATATTAAGTAAAAAATAAGTTCACAAAACTTTATTTAGTATCACTCTCCTCTGTTACCTTCTAGAACAATTTATACTGCTTGACTATAGTCATAGAATTATGGGTGAAATGTGTTTCTTTCTGCCTATAAATACATTATGAATTGTATAATGAATATGTGTTATTTTTGTAAAGAAGAAGCAGCTTGGAATATTAAAAGATTTTAACATCTTTTATTTTCTATCCTGTTATGTTTGTGAATAGGCTTTGGGAACTATTTTTCTGAAAGCTTGGTAGGTAGTAAAATTGCAGGCTTTGAGATTTTCCATTTATGATTAACATAACAACCTTATGAAGCATCAAGATTAATTTGGAACATCTTGCTCTCTATGCACAATCACATGCATAGGTAAAAGTACCAGAAGTCAAACATGTATTGATAATGCTGTCAATAGATCAAAAACCACACTATCTACAAGAATAAGATGTAGCCTCTATTCCCAGAGACTTTGAGCTATTTCACTGAGGGTGCTAGTAGTCATCCAGGCTAATTATATATAGAGAGTAATAAAGATGTTTCTTCTACAACCCCTTTAAAAACTAAACTCCTCTAATTTTACTATTAGTGAATTAAGAAATACTAAAGCTTCTTAGAATCTAAATGAAGCCAATTTTTTAAAATTACTTTATTGTTCTTCAATTACAGTTGTCTGCATTTTCTCCCCTCCTCTCCCCCCATCCTACCCAAACCTCCCTCCCTCCCTTGCCTCCACCCTCCCTCTTAGTTTTGTCTCTGTGTCCTTTATAGTAGTTCCTGAAAACCCTTCTCCCCACAGTCCCCTCCGCCCTCCCCTCTGGTTATCATTAGATTGTTCTTAATTTCAATGTTTCTGGTTATGTTTTGCTTGCTTTTTTCTTTTGTTGATTATGTTCCAGTTAAAGGTGAGATCATATGGTATTTGTCCCTCACCGCCTGGTTTATTTTGCTTAGCATAATGCTCTCCAGTTCCATCCATGCTGTTGCAAAGGATATAAGCTCCTTCTTTCTCTCTTCTGTGTAGAATTCCATTGTGTAAATGTAGCATAGTTTCTTGATCCATTCATTTGCCGATGGGCACTTAAGTTGCTTCCAGCACTTGGCTATTTAAATTGTGCTGCTATGAACATTGGGGTTCATAGGTTCTTTTGGATTGGTGTTTCAGGGCTCTTAAGGTATAATCCCAGCAGTGAAATTCCTGGGTCAAAGGCAGTTCCATTTTTAGTTTTCTGAGGAAATTCCAAACTGTTTTCCACAGTGGTGAAGCCAATTTTTAAAATCTGCTTTTTAAAAAATATATATTTTATTGATTATGCTATTATAGTTGTCACATTTTCCCCTCTCTGTCCCCCCTGCCCTGCAAGTTTTTGTCCATGAGTTATACACATAAGTTCTTTGGCTTCTACATTTCGTATACTATTCGTAACCTCTCCCTGTCCATTTTCTACCTACCATTTACGCTGCCTATTCTCTGTACTTTCTCCTCCTCTCTCCCCTTCCCATTCCCCTGTTGATATCCCTCCCTGACTTATATAAATCCCTTTAACATTTCATATAATAAAGGCTGTGTGATGATGAACTCCTTGAACTTGACCTTATCTGAGAAGCACTTTATCTGCCCTTTTATTCTAAATGAAAGTTTTGCTGGATAGAGTATTCTTGGATGTAGGTACTTGCCTTTTATGACTTGGTATACTACTTTCCAGCCCCTTCTTGTCTGAAAGGTCTCTTTTGAGAAATCAGCTGACAGTCTTATGGGAACTCCTTTGTAGGTGATTGTCTCCTTTTCTCTTCCTGTTTCTAAGATTCTCTCCTTATTTTTAATCTTGGGTAAAGTCATTATTTTGTGTCTTGGTGTGTTCCTTTCTTTGGGCCCAACTTCTTTGGGACTCTCTGAGCTTCCTGGACTTCCTGGAAGTCTATTTCTTTTGCCAGATTGGGGGAGTTATCCTTCATTATTTGTTCAAATAAGTTTTCAATCCCTTGGTCTTCTTCTTCTCCTTCTGGCACCCCTATGACTTGGATGTTGGGATGTTTAAAGATGTCCTGGAGGTTCCTAAGCTTCTCCCCATGTATTTGAATTCTTGTTTCTTCATTCTTTTCTGGTTGAATTTTTTTTTTCTTTCTTCTGGTCCACACCGTTGATTTGAGTCCCAGTTTCCTTCCCTGTACATGTCCCCTGACTTCTCTTAGTGTATTCTTCATTTTTTCATCTAATTTGTGACCAAATTCAACCAATCCTGTGAGCATCCTGATTACCAGTGTTTTGAACTGTGCATCTGATAGGTTGGCTATCTCTTCATGGCTTAGTTGTATTTTTTCTGGAGCTTTGATCTGCACTTTCATTTGGGCCATCCTTCCCTTTCTCTGCATACCTTTTACTTTAAAGAGCGGAGCCTTAGGTGTTCACCAGGGTGGGGTAACCCACATCACTGTTTTTTGATGCTGTCTTTGGGGGCAGGGCCTGAGAGAGAACAATGGTCCTTGTTCCACTCTCTGCCAGCTCCCAGTCACCTCACCTAACACCCACAAGCAAATTGGGCCCTTCTGTGCTGGTTCCCAAGTGGGTGAGCTTATGTAGTTCTGAGTCCCTGTGGGTCTCTCCAATGAACTCTCCTGTGTGAGGCTGGGAGTTCCTCCTGCTGCCGCCTCAACCCCCACAGGTGTTTTCTATTGGTGGTTTGAGGCTTTATTTCCCTTCATTGGTGGTTTTCACAGTCTGCTCCACTCTCCAGCTTTTCCTCCTGGTCTATCTGTGCGTGTATGAGGGACCACCCAGTCCACCAGTCTTGGCTCCACTGGGTCCATCTGCCAGCCATGGGTTTCACCGAGTGCGCCAGCTGTGGGCCTCTCCAGGCAGCTGCAGTGTTGCCCCCACTGCTCCACAAACCACCGTCTCGCCACGCTCTCTCCACCCAGCTCCACCCTGCTTACCCGTCTGGATCAATGTGTCTTCTATAACTCGTTGGTTGTTGGATCCATACGGTTCAATTTTCTGTCAGATCTGGTGGTTTTTGTTTTTACATTGTTGTTTTCCCTCTTTTGGCTGTGAGAGGAGGGACAGTGTGTCTACTTATACCTCCATCTTGGCCAGAAGTCCTAAAATCTGCTTTTTTATCATTTCATTTCATCACTTCTTTTTCATATACGGTATTTTCACTTTTATCTTAGGGTATTTTCCAAGATCAAAAATGGATAACTGAAAACAAATAATGCAAAATGCAGATCCAAGTTTCTAGTGCAGTATCTGATATATATTTTGATTGTCCTTAAACAGGAAGCTGAGTATCCCCATCCTACCAGTGGATGGCTTTTCTGATAGTCACTGGGATTTTGCTAGGTATAAATAAAATTAAAGTCATCAGGTATAAGCAAGAAATCCCTTTCTCAAATTTTTATCTAAGGAAGCAAGTCAGGGAGCATTTAACTTCACTAGCAAGATGGAATCTTCCAGATACTCAGTAACATCTTAACATAGTGAGTCTACTGTTGTTTTCTACTCCCACTCAACGTTTTATCAGATTGATGGTTCAACTGTGTTGACTTCCTGGAGTCTTATTTACATGCTTGGCTGACAAACAATATATTTGACCTATACAGTGTGATTTGCCGAACTTTCTATAACCCCAAGACCTAATGTTGGGACCATGATAAATATACAATAGGATTTTTGTTTGTTATTGTCAAATTTAACATAATGAGAGCTTTCTACATTCTGGATATTTTCAAATATGTGACCTCCTTTAAGATGAGGCAGTTACCATTGTCCCTTCATGCATATATTAGCACGCTCCATGACTCCACTCTAGTCAGGTCTGTCTGCACATCCTTAACTTCTCTGGAGAGAATCATTTTCAAAATACACAAATGTGATTTCATTCTCCCAGGTCTTAAAAATGCTTTATCTGAATTCACAATCTCTTTTATCTAGAAACATGACTCTTTGCTCTCCTTCAAAGATGGTCTTTTTTTTTTATTAATTTTTTTGTTTAATTACAGTTATTTGCAGCCTCTCCCCTCCCCCCTCCCTTCCCCTCCCATCCGCCCCCCCAACCTCCCTCCTCCCCCTTAGTTCTGTCCATGTGTCCTCTACAGTGATTCTCCCCATTGTCCCCTCCCCCCTCCCCTATCTATTGTTAGACTGTTCTTAATTTCAGTGTCTCTGGTTATGTTTTGCTTGCTTTCTGCTTTTGTTGGTTATGACCCGGTTAAAGGTGAGATCATAAGGTATTTGTCCCTCACTGCCTGGCTTACTTCACTTAGCATAATGCTCTCCAGTTCCATCCATGCTGTTGCAAAAGGTATAAGCTCCTTCTTCCTCTCTGCTGCGTAGAATTCCATTGTGTAAATGTACCATAGTTTCT
>PVJI01029172.1:0-15583 GCA_004026765.1 Micronycteris hirsuta
GGGCTCCCCAGGCGTCTCTTATGCCCTCTCAGTCCTTTGGGGCCCTGATTTAGTGTTTATCAAATGTACTCCCCATCTGGGTTCCAAGGTGAACAGTTAGCAGAGATCATTTTTACCACCCCCCAGGGGGCAGGCCAGGTGACTGAGGAGATAGGGCTGAATGCCTAGCTTCTTCTAAGCTGCTTCAGGTCAGAAAACTCTCCGTGGACTCTAAGGCCCCTGGTCACAGTCATGTGTCTAGGATCTGACCACAGGACCACGGTGAAACCCTTCCCGCCGGGCGTCTCTCCTGGGCTGGCTCCACAGGGCTGCGGGCCTTCCAGGAGCCTGGCCACGGGGCTGAGCCGGGCCCTCTGAGACATGAGTGACAACACCTGACTCAGCAGATGGAGGGCCGAGGTCCCCACGTCTTCCTCCTCCTCCTTCACGTCCTATCTGTGTCCCCACGCATGTTTGAGTTTCCACCGTCGGCGTTTCATCAGATGTGGTTCCGTGGGGTCAGGGTGCGTGTGCGGTGCTTCCTGTGTGATGTTTTCCTTGTTCAATGTGCTCCTGCTTTGGACGATTCAAACCAACTCCCAGTCTCATTCACACTGGGGTCTGTCTACCTTCTGGCACGCCCCTCTCCACATAGACTCGCTGTGGACGTTGTTGACTCTTTGGTCCTTTTAAAATGTTTCATCAGTGTTTTAAGTAACCTTGGAAAAGCTCCAGAAATCCCCCTGAATGAGACACCAGCTTTAGTCTCCATGCGCTCTGTGAGCGTCCCCAGAGTCCTGGTCTTCACACAGGTCATGACTTCTGGGGACCAGACATAGTGGTCTCTCCTTCAAGGCTGAACTTGTTCCCGACAAAGGGCAGCCTGGTGACCAGAGCTGGACCCGGGTAGTGAGAATCTACTTCACTCAGAGCCTCGTAAAGTGTCTGTGGTGCTCCAGGCAGGGTCAAGATGTTCTGACGGTGCCCTTTTCCCGAGATGACCCTGAGCAGAGGAGCTGCAGCCCCAGGGTCAGAGTGCCCTGCAGATGGGAACAAGAGGCAGAGGGTGACAATTCAGGGTGTCCTTTTCCATGCCGAGACAGAAGGTCAGCCCTACGATCCCTGTACACAGTGAGGTGACCTGCATTGCAGGAGAAGAGCTCACGGGTTCCTGTCAGGGTCCAGGAGTGACACTGTGAGTCTGGTGGTCACAATGTGGTCATTGGGTCTTAAGGGGATGGATGGAACTTTCTGAAGTCCAGCGCCTGCATTAAGGCTTGGAACTGCTGATCCCAGGTCTGGTCTCCCTCTGAGGCTCCAGCTGGGCAGCCCCAGCTTCTGCCCAGGTGGCTTCTTGAATGCAGCTCTGTTGCCCCCTGCTGGTGGGGAGAACTCAGACCAGGAGCTTCTCTCTTGCAGATCACCCAGAGCACTTGTCACCTGAGAGGGTGTGACCCCTGCCCTGTCCAGCTGTGCTCTGAGAGGTCACATAAGGATTGCAGGAAGGTGGAAGGTGCAGTTCTGCTAACACTGTCCCAGGGTTACAATGCCCTTCCTGCTGATGGGTTTAGTTAGAAGAGTGGAGGGTGCAGAATAAACTCTGCTCTTTGGGAAAGTGTGGAGTCCCATAGAAATCCACGTGCCACCCCGCAGGGACCCAGGCTTTCAGTGTATCTCAAACCAGAACTGTCTCTACCCTTTCCCCAACAAGGACTGTTGGACTCAGATGTTTCCACAGAGACGTCAGCTGGGTACTGAACTCAGTGTCTCCATAGTCACCCCTAGGGCAGTGTTTCCATTTGGCTCCCCCGTCCCAGAGTGAGCAGTGGGCGGGGTCTGCTCCGCCCCAGTGGCCTTGGAGGAGATTGGGAGCCTCCTGCTCCTTCTATCTGGGAGCCCACCCCTCTCCACAGAAGTCAGTGTCTGCTGGTCCCTCTCCGGGGGTCCCAAGCAGAGGGACCGGAGATGCCAGACCCGAGCCTCAACTGACCTCCTTCCCAGTTTCTAAGATATTTTTGTTTTTTTGTATTATTTAATTTTGGGGGAATGAAAGCGTTTCCCAAATTAAGTGTAAAACTTTCCATTTCATAGCAGGTGATGTTGAGGCCTAGAGACTAGGTCCCCAGGAAGAGAGAGAAAAGGGGTGAGTCCAGGAGAGGAGCCCCGGGGTCCTGGACTCCGCCCTTGGCTCTTTGGGGCTGAGCGTGAGCAGAGGTGAGGGGGGAGCACGAGGGCCAGGCTGGGGGGTAGGCTGGTGTCCTCCGGGCTCATTGTTGTCCCCATATCCTCCTGGCCGTCATGAGAATCCCCCTCAGTATGAACATTGGGGTGTCAGCAGCTGTGCCCAGGTTAGAGGTGGGGAAGCTCTGGGGATGCGGGGGCTGCTTTGCTGTGCAGGGTCCGGCCTGGGTCCTGCTGGCTCTGCCCCACTGCACTGATTGGTCATCAGCTCCCTGACCAGAGGGAGCACAGGTGTGTCACGGCCACTCTACTGGGAGCACATTTGTCTTCAGGTGACCATAGACCTGCAGGTCCAAAAGACTGTGGGGTTGTTCTCAAGGGTCCCACCCATTGCAGCATCCCCTAGGCTGAACTCAGGCCCTTGGCTCTGTGGGTGCGGAGCCCGGAGGCTGGGCCTGGGGACACCACCTGTGCAGAATGAGCAGGACAGGTGCCCGGGCCTCAGTGGCGATGCTCTAAGTCCTGCAGCAGGTTCTGACCCCGGAGGCCCCAGCCTCCCTCAGCGCTCAGCAGTCCCTGTGGAAATGCTCTTCAGAGGCCTGTGAGGGACAGAACTCTGTGTGGGCGGATGTGCGGGTCCAGGTGGTGCCAGGTGCTTACCTCCTTCTCACGTACTGAACCTCGTACTCATGTGTCTGTTTCTTTCATGTTTTGTCCTTTATTCCTGATCCCACCAGGTCAACGCTCCACAGGGCAGGCATTTATGTCTGTTTCCTTAACTGTCATAGCAGCACAGTGACAGGGTCTGAGACCATCAGAGACATGGCCCTCACTGCATGTTGCTCCTCCCGTGAAAAGCTTCCTGCGTCTGCAAGATGTCAGAGTACCATGCATTATTCAACTCGATTTCAGGTTCTCTGACAGATGGCTTGGTTGGATTAGCGACTTGGAGAAAAAGCAATGACTCAGCCTCAATCAGCCTAAGGAAGGGAAGCATGTCCCAGTGGTCCTCACGGGCCTCCCTAGGCCTTTCCAGGGGCCCTGGGACTCTGCCTTTCTCTCCCTGGTGAGTAGTGGGACGGCCCAGGTGGCCTCTGTCCGGTTCCTGCAGCACCTGGGCTCATGATCCTCAGAGTTCCTTCTCTCACAGGAGAAATGCAAAATTCTACATTGAGATGCAGCACTTCAATGTCTTTCTCTCAGAGGGAGGAGGAAGAGGGGCAGAGGGGAAGGGAAAGGGGAAGGAGAGACATTGATCAGCAATTAAACACCTTCCTGCTAAAACAAGCACCACAACCACAATGGATCACTGCTAAATCCTATCAAACATGTAAGGAAGAATGGTACCAACTCCACGTGGACCCTTTCACAACATGGACGCAGGGGACGCACTTCCTCATTCATCCTCTGAGACCAGCAGTGCTGTGATCCCCCCGACTGCACATAAAAGCAAACTACAGACGAACACCCCCAGCAGTGAACACACAGCCTCAGGGCCCTGTCAGACGCAGAACCTCACGCAGGCGTCTGTGCACCCAGGGGCCCATCCGGACCCCCGGCCTCGGTCTCTCTCCACGTGTGTCTGCACTGTCGTCCTGTTCACCTGGCAAGTCCACGCGAGTCTCTTGTAGGCAGCCTTTTGCCGAGTATTGCTGGAAAATTCAATCTCACCATAACTCTCTTTGCATATATTTTCATGATTTCATATTATCGCCGTTGGTGGCATATTCAATCTAGCTGATGTTGAAAAGGGTTTTATTTTAGAGGTTGTGGTTGGGTCTACAGGATACCCCCAGCTCACCACGCCCACCTTCTAGTGCCGTTACATCGCTTCACATGTGACGTAGGGACCTTACGTCATGTTTTCTCCCTCTGAAAACTATTGCTAACATTGTCCTAGATTTTGCTTTAATGTACATTATAAATCACAGCATACTCTGTCACTGTTCTATTGCTTTAAACAACATAATAAAATGTTTCTGTTCATCCACGTAGTTACCTTTTCTGATTCATTTCATTTCTTTGCATGGATTTCTATTTCACTCTGGTCACTCCCCTTCCGTCGGAGGGATGTCCGTTGTCCTTTCCTACATTCAGAGTCTGCTAGTGACCAGCGCTGTGTGTGTGTGTGTGTGTGTGTGAGCAAGGGCGGCTCTGCCCCTTCTTCAGAGGCATTTCTCTGGGTAGAGTTGAGAGTCGACAGCTTTTTTGTTGGTTTGTTGTCTGTGTTCTGAAGACGTTGCTCCCGATTCCTCCTGGTTGCGTTGCGTCCGCTGAGGAGCCTGCTCTTCCATCCCGGCTCTTCCTGTGTGTGCACGTGACTTTTGCTCTGATGCTTTTTGATTGTCTCCTCTGTACGGGTTTGGGAAATTTGGCTGTGAAGCGTGTTGGCCCTGTTTCCTTTGTGTTTTTGGTGCTGGGGTGTGTCGTGTCTCCTGGATCTGTGGTTCCTAATGTTCACCAAAAATAGAACATTTTGGCCAATATTTCTTCAAACGTTTTTCCTTTCTACACTCCCCACCCCGCCCTCACATCTGTTCAGAGTCCCAGGCTGCCGTCGGATCCTGCGGCTTCAGGAGCTCAGACCAGGTGGTCAGTTCTGGGGACTGATTCAGAGCAGAGGGCCCGTGAGTGACACGGCCCCCATCATGTGGACACCAGGGTCCTTCACCGCTGCGTGTGTGTCTCCCTCTGAGTCCTTCCACTCAGGCCCTGGGATCTCAGTCTTGGGCCCCGAGTCAGACTAGGTCATGGCTTTGACTCCAGACCTATTTGGGCTGAAAGAGAGTGTAACACAGTCGGTGGTTTTTGTCTCACTTCCCCGCCTGCCCGTGTGACCGTGAGCATCACCACTACCATCCCACACTGCACAGTAGTAGTCGGCCTCGTCCTCAGCCCGGGCCCCGCTGATGGTCAGGGTGCTCTTGTCCCCGGAGTCAGAAGCAGAGAATCGGTCAGGGATCCCTGAGGGCCGCTTGTTGTTACCATAGATGACGAGCACGGGGGCCTGGCCTTGCTTCTGCTGTAACCAAGCAGGATATATTCTACTTATGGGCTCTCCCTGGCAGGTGATCCTGGCCGTCTGTCCTGGGGTCACAGACACTGCTTGGGGTGAGTCATTTCAGAGGAGGCCACCGAACCTGTAAGAGAGGACAGGAGAGGGCAGTGTGAGGATGAGGGCGTCCTTCCCAGATGGCGCACACCCTGCAGGGTCCTCTGTGCAGAGTGAAGGTCAGGGCCAGGTTTCTCCTGGTTTCTCTGGGGGCTTAGCCTTGGGAAACAGCATCTGTGCAGAGAGTGAGGAGGGGGAGCAGGAGAGGGGTCCAGGCCATGGTGGAGACGCCCCAGGATCTTCCTCTGACCCACAGCTGAGGATATGGCTTCGGGGCCTCTCTTATGCTGTATAAGGGGCTCCATGCAAATCCACTTCCTTCCTCCTGTGGCTTTGCCCAGGGGCACCCGCTGGGCAGAGAGCCAGTGGGGCCAGTGGAGGGTTTAAAGTTGGGTCCTCACGTCTGTGCCCAGGGTGCTCAGAGCTCTCTGTGGTGTTGAGGGGACAGTGCTGACCCCTGACCTGGCCCCTGCACCCACACTGCGTCTCCTCACTGGTCTTTCAGGGAACCCTGAGTCCCCTCCAGTGATGAGATCACACTCCGGGGTTGGGTGGGGGTGCTGGAGGGAAGAGCTGGTAGGGACAGTGGTCCAGCTGGTGTAAGAAGCCACAGTTTCTTCCAGGGCACAGTGACACTGGTCATGTACCTCTAGAGAATTTTTATTACATTTTAGAAAATGGAAAAATCCTTTGCATCTTGGTCTTGGCAAGAGTTCTTAGATTTCATAGAAATGCTTGGTATGTAAAAGGGAAGAAAATTAATAGAAACCCTTTACAATTAAAAACTTTGTTCTACAAAAGTTCCTTTTATTGAGTTAATTTAAAAAAAAACAGTAAAGCAGGAGAAAATACTTGGCATTCCCAACCAATCAAGGAATGATTTGTACAAAGTTTCAAACTAATTAATATGCAAAGCAAATAGCCCTGGCTGGGGATCTCAGTTGGTTGGAGCAGAGTACAAACACACCAGGGACTCGGTCTGACCCCTGGCTGAGGGGCGCACTGCAGTCGACCAGTGAGTGCACGGATGGGCGGAGCAATGGATGCATGTTTTTCTCTAATCATTTAAAAGTTTTTTTAAAAATAAAAAAACCAAAATTCTATTTGAAAATGGGCAAATGGCATAAACAGAGAGTTGATGGAAAAATATACAGATGTCAGAAAAAAATCGCACAGAAAAATGTTCATCAGGAGCCACAGGGAAGGGAGTGAAAACCATAGTGAGGCCCCTCCACACCCGTCAGCGTGGGTCAGACGGACTGAGTGAACTCGGGGCAACACCACACACTGGTCAGGGAGCGAGAAGTGGGTCCCTCACTCAGCGCCGGTGGGAATGGAAGACGGCAGAGCCACGATGGAAACTCAGCCGTGTGGTTAGTGTAAAATGAACATGCAGTTACCACGCAGCCAGTCACTGCATCACTGGGCTTTTATTTCAGAAAAGTAAAAAATTATGTTTACATAAAACCCATAGACAGGTGTTCACAGCACCTGTCTGGTCACCTCAGGCTGTGGTAACCACACACCACCGAGTTACCTAAAGGTGGAAGTCAGAGCGAGAGAGAGAGACAGTGAGAGAGAGACAGAGAGACACTCAGGTCATCGATCCCATCAGACCAGAGCCCCTCCCATAACACGTCATTTGGCTGTTATTACTTCCTTAGCGTCCCCATCTCCACACACGGCCACACTGGGAGTGAGGAATTCCACGTACGAACTTTGGAATTCACAATCATTCAGGTCATACCAGCGCCCTTACACATGGAGCCCCAAACTGAACACAATTCAGATGTCCTTCCTGGTGACGGTTAGACTTCGGTACATGCGAATCACAGAATACTATTCAGCCAAAAAGAATGGACTACGGATACACAAAACAGCATTGACGAGTTATGAGGCAATGTGATGAATGAATGACCAATCACAAAAGGTTACGTGCTGTAGGATTATTTACACACAATTTTTCAAATGACAGAGTCTGAGAGACGGAGAACCAGGTGATGGCTGCAGGGCTGAGGGGCGGGGAAGGGTCTGGGAGGGAGGAGGTGGGTGTTATAAAAGGAAACACGAGAAGTCCACGTGTGACGGGACTGCGTGGAATCCTGACGCTGTGGTGGCTGCGTGAGCCTGCACATGGGAGGGAAGTGTGTAGCCGTGGCCGGTGTGGCTCAGTCGGTTGGAGCGTCATCCTGTAATCACAAGGTTGTGGGTTTGATACGCAGTCTGGGTGCCTATGGGAGGCAACCAATCAATGCTTCTCTCCCTCATTGATGTTTCTCTCTCTCCCTTCTTTTCTCTCCCTTTCTCTGTCCCTGAAAGTAATGGAAAAAAAGAACTTGGGAGAGGAAAAAAAACCCAAAACCCTGAAAAAAATCAATAAATTTTAAAAAAAGTGCATAAGAACAAATTTACAAGCACAGACTCACACACACACAAGCCTGGGGAACCCAAATTTTTAAAAATATGCAAATATCTAATCAAACAATTCACCAAAACAGAAGGTGCATATGTGAAAATAACACCTGAAAATCCGCTCAGCATCCCACGTCACTGAGGGGATGGAAACCACAGACACAGAGGCACACGTACCACGTGGACCAGGAAGAAAGTGGAGAAAGGGGAGCGAGACACGGGGTCAGGTAAGACAGCGTCAGCTGCTCTGGAGGGATGACACAGAGCATGACTAAGAGGGAGAAACCCAGATTTCACCAGAGTGACAGACAGACAGACAGACAGTGATAGTCTGAGAGACGCAGATGTGCCGAGGGGAGGGGACAGCGCACCACACACACTCTGGCTTTCGGCCCAGCCTGCCTGTCACACCCTCAGCCACAGCGGCTCCAGCTGCCTCCAAGGGCAGGTCCTGGGACCCGTGTCAGCTGCTCCCTGGATTCACGGTCAGCAGGCTTTAATTATTCCCCTAATACACCAGTGACACTGTGTGGTGTCCACTCTGGAGATCCCCGCTGGTAATCCTGGGATCCACCCCACCATCATGAGACAGGACTGGCCTGAACCTGCTCAGGTGGGTGCCCAGCCTTGCCGCTCACCTGCCCGTGAGCAGGAACTGAATCACTGTGGTCCACGCAGCTGCTCCAGGTTGACTCCATGGTGTCGGTGTGAGTGGAAGGTTCTGGTATTTCCGTTCCCAGGAAAGTCAGCAGAATATCACCCCATCTGCTAATCCTGTCTGCATTGCCCCAGGAATGCAGTTGAGGCCAGTGACCCACAGAGCAGGGACTGGAGGAAGGAGGTCGTAGACATATTTTCCACCTCAGCATGCCCACGCCCCATGTCCCAGTGGTCACTGTCCTGGCCTGTCCCTAGGAAAGTCCTGTGGGCACATGTGGAGCCGTCCTTGACACCAGAGGCTGAGAATCTGGCACAGCTGGAGGACCCGGGCCGTGCTCCACGTGGTTCCTGCCCCAAACGTCCCACAGGCACCTGCTTCCCTCTCGGACCAGCTCTGCTCCCACCACGGGCTCAGGTCTCTTTGTCCTGCCGAACCTCAGTCCTGACAGGATCCTTCTTCACTCCAAGGTGTCCTGAGTCAATACAGTCACTGCTCCCACTTCCAAGGTCACTCCTGGAACACCAAGGTGTGCTTCCTTCCTTGAGAAGAGCCCCAGGAAGGGAACAAAGAACAGATGACTCCTGGGGATGCGGTCTCTCAGCCCAGGAACTCTCTCAGGGTCGTGTTCCTGTCTGGGCTGCTCGGGTCTCTCCCAGCATCCTGCTACAGCCCTGTATTGGAGGACACAGGACATTGCTTTGTCAAATGATCTACATTGTGACCATATCTGAGTGGTGACTGGGGAGGAAGTACAGGATGATGGGATATACGTAAGGGAACATGTGAACGTCTCAGGGTCCTGGGCAAGGACAGGGAGCAGCTTAGCCTAAGTCCCTGTGGGGGAAGGGGGAAGGGGGATTGAGGTTTGGGCCTCGCTTCCCTTTTGTCTGTGTCACTGTGGCTCATGTGAAAAGGCCGTCCTGTGTATGGCTCTCACCACAGATGTACTCAGCCTCGTCCTCAGACTGGAGGTTGGAGATGGTCAGGTAGCGGTCGGCCCCTGAGCTGGAGCCTGAGAAGCGCTCGGGGATCCCGTCCCCCTTGCTGTTGCTTCCATCGCTCTTAATGTACATCACGTACCGAGGGCCAAGTCCTGGTCTCTTTTGGTACCAGCGAGTGGTGTAGGTGCTGTACTCACTGCTGAGGGTGCAGGTGAGCTGGACCGAGGCTCCCAGGGAGGCAGAAGCAGCTGGGGGCTGGGTCAGCACAGGCTCAGCACAGAGACCTGCAAACACAAAACACAGGGGTGATGTCTAACGCACCCAGACTGGACAGATGCCCCTCGGGACTGTGCTTGGAAGGAAACTATTGGGGAGTGGGACCCCTGAGTACCCAGGGATGCTCTCACCTGTGGAGAAAAACAGGGGCAGAAGGTAGAAGGGAGCCCAGTCCATGGTGGGGGTGGCTTCCAGGAGCTCTGCCCTGAGGCTGCCCAGCTGACCCTGGCCTCTCCAAGCCCCTGTCTTATCCTCTGTCCTGGCAGCTCAAGAGAGAGGAGCACAAATGCAAATCTGTCTCAGCTCTTGTCTTAACCCCAAGCCTGACAGCCTCCTGCTGGTAACTTCCTGAGGTCAGAGGAAGGGCCAGGTGTGGGTTTCATTAAGAGTTGATTTTACCCAATAAAATTGTTTTCAAACGACCATCACTCACACCCTTTGCACTGAGCACAGCCCAGGGGACTTGCACTGAGTTCCCAAGGCAAGACCCACAGTGCCCCCTGCTGCCCCCAGGATGAATGTCACTCTCCATGTGAGTAGCTCAGCCTATTGACTACTTGGAGGCCTTAATAGGTACCAGAGGGTTGCTGAGTGTTTCACATGCACCCCTCACCAGACATCATAATGATCCAACATGATCCTTCTGCCGAATGTACTGTCCAATGAGCAGGGAGCCGATCTTGTGAGGTTATGATTTTCCCAGAGTCCCCCAGACAGTGGTGCTGAATCAAGGCTGCAATTCAGGAGATGGATCTCAGAGCCTGACCTGTGAATCCCCTCCCTGCCTGGCCCCTCTCTATGTCCCTTACCCTGCTTCTCCCCCATCCCAGGTCCCAGCCCTCCTGAGTCCCCGAGTCACAGCCCTGCCTTCTGAATGCGGGTGCTCCGTCTCCCTGAGTCTGCTGGGAAGTGCGTTCCGTTGTTCACAGTTTTAGAGTCTGTGTTTCCCAGTGAAACCCGGGTCTCTGTGCACAGAGGTGGGGACATGTCCACCACGGCAAATGACACAGAGAGACATTGGGGGTCAGGTTGGGATCCTCATGAGAATTAGATCAGAATGCCTTTTTTTTAACATTGTCAAGGCCATTGAGGTTGGATGACTGTCAGAATAGGAAGAGAAATCTTTTAATATTAATGTATATGATTGGCAAGGTGCATGGTTACCCAATATCTCAAACAAAGGTATTTGTTTTCACACCAGTGAAATGCTGAGAATATAATGTAATTAACTCACCAGGGAAATGCTGGAGGCGTTGTACTTGGAGGTGATGGTGCAGCATGTGCACAGACAGACAGACAGACCCTTGACTCACTGCTCAGAGTTTGGTCTGAGAGACAGTGGAGAGCGGACCAGGGTCTGGTGCCTGAGACACGCTCCCCGCAGTCCCCAGCTGAGGGGACCACAGCAGCTCCTCTCTGCCCTTCCCACCCGGGGCATCCACTCCTCACACTCACACCTCAGGGTCCTCCTGGGACCCTGATGACCACTCCTGCAGGCCAGTGCTCACACTGTGCTGTGGGTCTCCTGACCACCTGGGAGGTCACCTGTGAGTGTCATCCTGGGAGAGTTCATCCTCAAAACACGATCTGTGCTTGTGACTTAGGCAAATATATCCCACTGTGGAGAATAGCCAGTCTTCCAACATTAAAAAAAAAAATACACCTTAGGAATCTCCTTTTGTCTGAATCTCCGCCCAAAGTACCACTTTATGACTTGTGTGAAATTTATGGAAATGATCTTCCCAATGTGATGGATTTTTGTACTAATATTTACACCAAATTAATGTAGACTTTTTCAATCATTACACTCATAACAAAAAATGTGCTTGAAGGCTAAGCTTCGTCTTCAGAATTGCAGTTATATTTAATATCTTGTCTATTGAATGGCAGTGTTGTCGAAACGTGTTATAAAAATTCCCTTGTTTCTATGTGCCCTCAGTACCCCAGGTCTGGGTGGAAATTGGAGCAGCTGTTCCTCTCTAGTGCCTCGTATGCTTCATGGATCTCTCCTTTCCCCCGGGGACTGTGAGCATGTACTGCAGGGACAGTTACCAAGGTCACCTCCTCCAACCTGCTCTGTCCAACACGGTGGCCACTAGCCACATGCAGTTGTTGAGAATGAAATGTGGTTGTTCTAGTAGAGGCGTGCTGCGGTTCTGAAATATACACACCATTTCAAAGGCTTTGTATGAAATAATGTAAAATCTGTCAATATTTTAAGATTTTATTCCCATTGAAATGTAGCCTTATAAACAAGGCAGTAGGCCCTGGCTGGTGTAGCTCAGTGGATTGAGCGCGGGCTGGGAACCAGAGGGTCCCGGTTCGATTCCCAGTCAGGGCACATGGCTGGGTTGCAGGCCAGGTCCCCAGGAGGGCCACGTGAGATGCAACCACACATTGCTGTTTCTCCCCATGTCTTTCTCCCTCCATTCCCTTCTGTCTAAAAATAAATAAATAAAATCTTAAAAAACAAAACAATAAGGCAGTAATCCCTGACCTGTGTGGCTGGGCAACCAGTTCGATTCCCGGTCAGGGCACATGCCCGGGTTGCGGTTCACGTCCCCTGTTGGGGCTCGTGGAAGAAACAACTGATCAATGCTTCTCTCCTGCATCAATGTTTCTCTCCCTCTCTTTTGCCCTCTCTTCCGCTCTCTCTAAAATAAATAAATAAAGTCTTAAATTAAACAAAAGACTGGAGCAGTGATATTTGCTGCAGCTGTTTCTGGAAGAATGTACAAGACATGCTGCACGTGATGGTCTTGGACATGGAGAACCAGGGCACAGCCCGAGAGAAGAATGTGGGCCCATGTGATGTATTGGAGAGTGTCCTTAAGAGAAACCAAAGAGGGAGACTGCAGGGCTGGGTAAGGAAGGTGAGAAAGGAAGGCTGGCCTCTGCCTGACCCCATCAGAAGCTCTGGAGCATATGTTCCACACCACTGGGGGTGATGCCTTTAATGTGAAGGGGTCAGGGCTTGTGTACCCCCGCACCAGTCAGTCATTGGCTGGAGAAGGGAGTGGGTAACTTCCAAGCCCTTCTTTGCAAGGTGAATTCAGTCTTCAGAGATGAATATCTGCAGAGAAAGCTATCCATGTGAATGATTAGCCAGAGCCTCCTCCATTGCTGGGCAGTGGGCATACCAACTGAGCTGAGACACCAATAGCATTGACTACTGACATCATCTGCAAATGTTCTGCTCATGTGCATGTGTTAGCTAGTATTCAAATTCAAATTCATTACATTTAGTCTAAAGAATGCCATAAACCCCCCCAACAAAAACCCTGTGACCCCAAAGAATGCACATCAGACCACCTTCACTCACACTTCCTTTCTTTTGCACTGACTGCTAGTGAAGCAGCAGGGCAGCATCCACGCTGCTCTGGAGGAAATCCCTTTGCCCCAGGAACGTTATATCCAGTCCACCCATTGGCTGAGGGAGCAGAGCTGGGGTTTGGGTGGGTTGCAGCCCTCACCTGGTGTGGGCAGATTCTTTCTCTCTGCTCCCAGCGCTGCCACTCCAGGCTGAGCATGGTGACGTTTCGATGCAGTTCCTCATTAGAAACTGTCACTGTGAAGAAGGTGCATTGTGCCAGCTACACAGAAGTACTCAGCATCATCCTCAGGCTGCATGTCCATGATGGTGAGGCAGCTCGGTCCCTGAGGATAGAGCCTGAAACACTGTTGGGGAAGGATGTCGGGCATTTGTCCATCTGGTAGATGAGCCATGGAGGAGCTTGGCCAAAGTTCTTTAGGAATCATCCTGGAGAATTCCCAGTTGTGACAGGTCTTGTACTCACAGAGCAAGTGCGGGTGACTGTCAGTGCAGGCCTCACAGTGAGGGAGAGCTCCTGAGTCACTGCAGACTGGGAGCTGACAGCTGAGAACAGAAAGGGGTGCCCATGAGCACTGCAGTTAGGGTGACTCCTCCATGTGGCCGCTGTTCTTGCTACGTCCCCAGCACCCGGGGAGTCTACCCTGACTGTGCAGAGGTTCCCGATGAGGACAGTGGTCCAGGATGTGTTGGTGATGCTCCTGCAGATACTGCTTCCTGAGGATCTCACAGCTGGGGCTGGACTCCTCCAACTTGAACCCTCCTCTGTCTCCATCTCTTCTGTGAAGGGTGGTCTTCAGGCAAATCTCCCACCCAGTTTCCTGCTTGCACCAGGGTGAAGTCCCAGTGGGGTAAACACCCTGCTAGGTGAAGTGAGGGTGGCCAGGGGGGAGGGGTGATGAGGGCTTTGCTCATGTTTTCCTTCTTCCTGTCGCCTGCCCTGCCTGTGTGTGAGGGTCGCCGCAGCTGCCTAGGCACGCCTGGTGGGCACCTATGGAAAATGCAAATGCCATCCCTTGAAAAGCTTTAGAGTGGAGACCCCAGGTCCCCACAAACACAGACACAATGCCACAGTGCCCCCTGCTTCTCACACATCCAAAAAAGATACTCAGGCCTGACAGATTCAACTTTGGGTCTCCAGCTGACTTCTTCTAAAACAAACCTCAGTCCTTTCTCGAATGCTTCCAAGTCAAACTCTTCCCTTTCAAGTCAAAAAGGAGGGCTTGGTGTCCTAGAACCCAGCCAGATATTCTGTGTCAAACCCCCGTCTGTGGCCCCTGGAGCATTCTGCCAGAAAGAGGTGCATGTGGTGATTGGGAGACTTCTTTCTCTGATGGACCCAGAAGTCTGGTCATCTATGGACCAGAGGAATCAGGGAACCTGGAACTCTGAGTCCATGTTTATGGAATGAGGCTTTTCCCAGCCGAAGGAGGGAGGATGGAGAGGTGGGCGTGGCCCTGACCTCTGGGACTGGGTGGAATAATTTGGGTATGTCAGCTCCCTCTTTAATTCAGATGGTAGCCTCCACATTGTAAGATGGCTGAGTCAGCTTCAGGGGTCTGGGAGCTGAAAGGCTGAGGCACCAGTAGGTCTCTGGAGATTGTCTGCCTCCCAAATATTTGAACACTACATGGATCCCAAGCACTTCTCCAGAAGTGACGATGACTTGCAATCACACGATAAGAGAATAAGAGAGTAAAGAAAACAGAACTATTTGCTTACTACATGTATATATACACATAAATATATTCATAACGAAATAAAGAGGACATACTCATGACACAGTCCTCATGTCTACAACCGGCTATGTGGTCACAGCTGGTATCTATAACTACCTTCTCTTACTGCCCATTCTCTATTCCCTTGGCCGTCAGCAAGCAGCTCAGCTGTTTGTGGGTCTGGCCCTGGTGCAGCAACCCAAACCTGCATTCTTGAAGGGTCTGGGCTATTAGCAGCCCTGTCAGACTGCCAGGTCCGCCCCGGATTATGGAAGTTCATGTAGCAGAGTCCACGCACAAATGCCATCTTGACCGGTACTGCCACTTTGTTCATGAGGCCATCGGATGAAGCCGGGGTGGCTAACTAATAGCCACAGCACAGCTCCTCCTATCCACGTGATTTGTATTTTTTTTTCAATTACAGTTTATAGTCACTATTATTCTGTATTAGTTTCAGGTAGACAGCATAGGGACCGGCTGTGACTTGTGTCTAAACAGAGTGGCGTGAGTGAGTCGTGAGGATAAACAGCAGTGACTTGCTTGGCAACTGCCTCCGGTGGTCACACCTTTTCAGGGGATGCAGGTTGATCCTGGCCGACGGAGGCAGGAGGACCTATACCACTGGGTGTGAGGAGGCTTCTTCTGCTGAAGTGGGGCGGGGAGCTTCTTCCACTGGCAAAGAAGACTCATCAGAATTGAGAGACTCAATATTCCCAGCTTCATCAAGGTCTTCCCACACATTCCCATCCCAACTTGTCGGATCCCAGTCTAATTTAGCCAATCAGAAGACGAGGTTCTGCACTTGATCTTCAGCAATGTCACTCCAGCTGCTCCATGACTTAAGGCTTTCCTTCAGAGCACACTCAGAAGCTCTTACGGCACTTATAGGTCTCTTGAGCTGAGAAGTGAAATCCCTGAGCTCATCTTTGTCTCTCAGCACTTTTTCCAGCAACGTTAGAAGCAACCAACCAA
>PVJI01029173.1:0-15590 GCA_004026765.1 Micronycteris hirsuta
GGCCCTCAGAAGTGCTGTGGAGAGTATCTGTTTTCCCTTCCCCCAGCAAAGGCCGGAGGGAGGGACAGATGGCAACAGAGCGTGCAAATTGGAGGCTGATATTGAATTGCAGCAAAATGAGCAGAGGATCAGGTGCCCCACCTGGACCCACCCTAGAAAATACCAAGGCCTTGTGAGAAGCTGGCAGGCCCAGCCCCAGGCAGAAGCATGGTCAGAGAGCAGGGGTCATGAAGCAGGAAGACACCATTGGTTTGACCGAGAGGCCTTCACTTCTTGGGCCCTCCGTCCCTGGCCTGGGTGTCTCATACGCCATGGACCTCCTCCTGGGCTCTGGAGGCAGAGCTGGCGGGATCAGGGGGATCAGAACCAGGCTGAGACCCTGTCCTGGGGCCTGCTTTCAGGGATGAGGAGGATAGGAACACATTCAAACATCCATGATTCTGAGTAAATCAGGGAAACCTTCCTGGAGGAGGGTGAAGGGTGTGGGGCTGGGTTGAGACCTTGGGCAAACAGGTCATTCTATGAACATTTTTCTGAGCATCTACTCCATGCCAATCACATGTTAAGTTTTGGGACTACCAAATTGAATTCAATAAAGTTCCTGTCCTCAGAGCTTAAGCAAATCACCCAGGACAGCATGACCTGCGTTGTCGCGGAGGTGAAGCAGGGTGCTGTGGCACAGGGGGCAGAGGAGGTGGTGGCCAGCTTCACGTCCTTTAGCCCTCCTTCCCCTAATCCATAAAGTGGGGTCGCTTTGTACCCACTTCACCAGAGTTGGGGTGAATGGTGAAGAAAAGGAGGGAGCTAGCTCAGTGCCGCACACTACAGATGTGCAGGGAGGGGCACGCGGCCCACAGGGGCTGAGGATTGGGGGGGACAGACGGGAGGGACAGGTGGGGGCTCCCGGGTGGGAGGAAGGTGAGCGTGGTGGCATGGGGGGAGGAGAGGGACCCTGTGCAGGCTCCGAAAAGAGTCCTGCAGGCCACCCCATTGCTAGCGCAGGGATGCTGGAGGCAGGTGCCGGGGAGCCAGGGCAGTCCGGCGGCAGCTGTTCTGAGCAGGGAGTCAAACAGGTTTGGGTGACCTTTGCAAGCAAGGTGGTGGGGCGCTGCCCACAGCCCTTCCAGCTTGTTACCTCCCCTTCTCGGGTATGACCCCAGGTTGGCCTGGCTCTGGCATTCACAGCTCCTCTCTCTCCCTGTAGGGTGGAGACACCAGCTCTCCTGGGCCAGCTGGCAGATACTTTCCTCTCTGCCCTCCAGCTCTGCCCCCAGGGTAGGTGGAAGCCTAGGGAGCCATGGGGCCACCAAGTCACCCTCAGCTCTTCAGGGCCTCCAGCCTGGTCAGCCTCCCCTGGACGGGATGTGGGAGGAAGCCAGGGACTGAGAAGAGCTGTGTGGCCTCATGCAGCTGGTCTTTCTTTCTGGTGGATACCACAGTGGCTCCCAATTGCCCTTCTGTAAAGAGGCTTTATTAATAGGCTTTATTAATCTGCTTTATTAATCATGGCTTTCTCCATGCAGCAGAATTATCAGGAACCCCATCAGTCAGCTTGTCAGACCCTCTTCCTTGTGCCCAAACTCCCTCCTCAGCTCCGCCAATGCTTGCGCAACCTTTTTTGAATTCCTCGGAGCAACTGGGGAACTCACTGTTCACAAAGCAGGGTTATGAGAAAGGTGTCCCTGCCCCCACCCCGATTCTCATGCCTAATCCTTTTCAAATGAAGACAAACTTGTTCTTGACCCCTCCTCACCCACCAGTGCACAAATGCACCCTCCCTCTCTCTGCCCAAGCTCTGAGAATCAGCTTCTCTTCCGAATCAGGTCCCTGAGGAATGATGTCATGTGGTCGTAACCTGGAGGTGGTAAGACAGGGTGCAGGTAGGCTTGGGGAGACCAGGCTGTTGGCTTTGCTCAAATTTATTAACTTGAAAACACTTGTTGAGCACCTATAATGTGCCAGACCCCATGCTAGGCATGGGGCGCGGGGCGTGCAATGGTGAGCAAACCCAGAGATGGTCCCTGCCCTCTGTTCACAGTCCAGAGGAGGAGCAAGACTCTGAAGGGATCATTACCAGCCTCTGAGTGATACAAAGGGCAGGCCCCGCTGATGTTCCTGGAGGGAGCGACACTGAGGCGACAGGAAGCCCTCTCCAAGGAGAGAGCAGTTTTTAAGCCAGGATTGAAAGTGGTCTTTTTCAAACTGTGAGTAGCGACCCATTAGCGAGTCACGAAACCACTTCGGCAGTCGTGACCAGAATGACGTGTTTAGTGGAACAGAATAGAGGAATTTAAAACATCACACTTAGGAAATACTGATCTGAGAAATGTTAGTTTTAGTACTATCTCTATCCATCTTTGTAACCAGATAATGTTATGGATTAGGATATTAAATGTATTTCTTCCTGCAGGTCTTGATCAAAAAGATTTGAAAGTCACCGGCCTGGAGTCCGAGGAAGAATTAGTCACGAGAAAACGGCCATGACACACTACCGAGCAGAGGGAACAGCACGTATCCTGGCTCACCGAGGAGGGCGTGGGCGGAGGACATGCCAAGCCCAAGGCCCGCCCCACCCTGGGGGCAGTGGGGAGCTCTGGGAGGTCAGGTGGGCTCCCATCTTCTTCGTCTCTGGGCCCCACCACAGGGGCACGAGGGAGACTGCAAGAAGCCGTCTCTGCTGCTGCCCCCACCACCCGGAGCCTGGACAGTCACCCTCCTCTGCCTGCACCTGGGCCTCCGCTGTCGGAACGGCCTGTCCTTTGAGCTGGGGTTTGGAGGACGAAGTCAGCCAGTCATGGGGCAGATTTCTGGGTCAGACAGACCAGTATTCATGGCTTGTCTCTGCTACTTACCAGCCCGTGGTCTTGGGAAACCTTCATAACCTCTCTGTGCCTCAGTTTCCTCCCATATAGAATGGGGCTAAGACCACCCTTCCCCAAAGTCCTTGTGAGGATTCTGTTTGACGCCCAGACGTCCCAGGCCTTTAGTCCTCTGGGCTCCCCCTTTGCTTGCACAGAGAATAGCGTTGCCAGATTTAGCAAATAAAAATACAGGACACCCAGTTAAACTGCAATTTCAAATAAGAAATAATTTTCAGCCCTGGCTGGTGTAGCTCAGTGGATTGAGCGCGGGCTGGGAACCAGAGGGTCCCAGTTCAGTTCCCCGTCGGGGCACATGCCTGGGTTGCGGGCCAGGTCCCCGGTGAGGGCCATGTGAGGGGCAACCATGCATTGCTGTTTCTCTCCTTCTCTGTCTCCCTCCCTTCCTCTCTCTAAAATAAATAAATTAAAAAAAAAAGAAAAGAAATAATTTTCAGTATAAGCATATCCCACATACTTTACTTATGCTAAAATTTTTATTATTTATCTGAAATTGAAATTTACCTGGGCATCCTATGTTTTATCCGGCCACCCTACATAGAAATCCAATGGCTCGCCCTGTGTCCCGGAGCTGCATGGATCCGACACCCTGAGTACATCTCAGGCTTCTGGAGGGGCCTGAGCCCCAGACGCCCCCTACCCCCGCCAGCTGCTGCCTGAGTCTGCTCTCTTCACTCCGTCCCGCTTCACCCTGTCCCTTCTCCCTCATTCCCCAGTGTTCTCGCCTCCAGGCTGTGGTGTGTGACCCACTTTTAGCGACCTTGTGGGGCGAATGGAGGGCATCTGCAGCTCAGCTCAGAGCAGGAAACACACCTCGCCTCAGCTGCCAGACAGCGCGGCCCCGAGTTCCACCTCTGTGCTCCTGCGTGCGGCTTCGTCTCTGCCCAGCTCACTCCCTGCCTCTGCTTTTCCAGGGGCTCGGCCCCCTCCTTCCAGCCCCCAGCGAACATTGCCCAAATCCTGATTTTTTGTGTTATTATTCAGAGTCCTTTAGCATTCTTTCTCACTCCTTTCCCATCTTGATTATTTCAGGAAATAATATAGAGACTCACTTTCACAACCCAGAGTCCTCTTGCAGCCAGACTCCTGGGGTTCTAGTTCGGACTGGCAAAAAGTTCCGGAGATGACAGCGGAGAACCTCGTAAGAAATGGTGCGTAACTGCACTCCCGCTGGCTCCGAGGGTGGCACTGTGTAGGAAAACCCTGGGGACCACGTCAAAACGAGACTTGGGACAGTTGGACTCTGAGTGTGAAGAAATTTTAGGGCTGAAGTCGACCCTTGAACCACACGAGGATTAGGGGTGCCAACCCCCTGTGCCGTGGAAACCCACGTTAACTTTTCACTCCCTCAAAACTTAACTACAAATGGCCTAATGCTGACCAGAAGCCTTACTGATAGCATAAACGGTCCACTAACACACAGTTTGTATGTTGTATGTAGTATATACTGTATTCTTACAATTAAATTAAGAAAATGTTATTTAAAAAATCATAAAGAAAAGTCCTGGCTGGTGTAGCTCACTGGATTGAGTGCTGGCCTGTGAACCAAAGAGTCACTGGTTCGATTCCCAGTCAGAGCACATGCCTGGGTTGTGGGCCAGGTCCCCAGTAGGGGGTGCGTGAGAAGCAACCACACATTGATGTTTCTCTCCCTCTCTTTCTCCTTTCCTTCCCCCCCTCTCTAAAAATAAATAAATAAAATATTTTTAAAAATCATAAAGAAGAGAAAATACATTTATAGCAATCATTGGAAAAAATCCACATATAATGGACCCCTGCGGTTCAAAGCCCCATTCTTCAGGGTCAGCTGTACAGTAGCCAGTCTATTTGCTGCAATTTCCTTTTTTATGCATGCATGGAGAGATTTTGACTTAAAAAAACTGATATCTAAATCAAAAAGACTTCTTTCAATAAATACAAAATAAAAATTGGTTAAAAAAAAGCATTTTCAGGTCATTTTCCTTTACTTGCTTTTACAATTATTCGTGTTTGTATACACCACCGTCCTAACCGTTTTCAGTGCACAGTTCAGTGGTATTAAGTACGTTCACGTCGTTGTGCAATCATTACTTCATCCACCTCCAAAAAAGCACTTTCATCACACTCTCATTAGTAACATCATGCAATTGATGGCACCCCGGACCTCGTAAAGACACCACTATGGTCACTGGAGACAAAATGTGTTAGAGCATCATCCCTATACCCCAAGGTCATGGGTTCGATCCCCGGTCAGGGCACATACAAGAAACAGCCAATGAATGCATAAATAAGTGGAACAACAGATGAACGTTTCTCTCTCCCTCTCAAATCAATAAATTAAAATAATAAAGTAAAAACCATAGTCCTTCCCTTGGGGGGACTCCACTACCAGCCGGAAGCAGGGCTTGAACCCTGTGGTTTTGACAGGACCACCTTCTTTCTCCCTTGGCTCAAAGGCAGAGGGTAAGGGCCCAGTTGTGACTGGCACCCTCCCCGCCTCCCAGACTTGGGCCCAGGAGGCGGGGGAGAGGGCATCTGCATTCAGGATAGAGTTGAGCATCTACCTGTGGATCAGACACTGTTCTAAGCACTGGAAATACACCAGAGAACACCCCTACAAGAATTCCTGATTTTTTTGAGCTTCCATTTTGTTTGGGTCATTTTCTTCCTCACCCTCCTCCTTCTCTTTCCCCACCTCCTCATTAACAAGGTTCACTAGTCCCAGCGTGTACTTGAATGATGCGTTCTTGATTGCAAAATATTTCCCATCCATTATCTTGCTCTGTCCTCAAAACGACTCCGTGGGGTGGGCATCACTACTCCCTTTCCAAACAAGGAAACTGAGGCTCAGTACATGACTCGGCGGTGTAGGGCGTGGTAGCGTGCTCTCCAGATCAGGTTCCAGCCCTGGCTCAGCCACGGACCTGCTGGACCACCCTAGATGAGTCACTTACCCACCCCCCAGGGCTCAGCGTCCCCCTGTGGGACAACATAAGGTGCTCTGATCTACAGTCTGCAATCTGCCCAGATTTCCATCCCTGGGACTGTCACTCGCCTGGGAACACACAGCTCAGGAGGTAGAGCAGGGTCCAGAAGCTAGTGCTCCTGACTCCATTCTGAGCCTGACCCTGCCTTGGGTTCCCGGGGAAAAGGAGCAGGGCTGGGGGGATTAAGGAAGAGCAGGGTGTCGGGCCCAGGACTTCCAGACCTAAATGCCTCTTGACTCTGGGCTGGAGCAGCACCAATGGCAGGAAGTGGCCTCGCCCAAGGCTGGGCCGAGTGGGCACTGAGACTGGAGAGCCGCTCAGCCAGCACCGCAGCGTCTGTGAGCCAGCACAGCTCACTGCCTCGCTGACATGTCCCCCCACCGCCGAGCCCCGTGTGGCCCCGAGCTCCCCAGGGTGCCGGGTGCTGTCACAGCTGCTGGAACCCTAGCGTGTGAGTGTGGAGAGATGTCGTCTCCCTCTCAGTATGAATAACACTATTAATAATAGCGGATATTAATTGATGACTGACGGTGGGCCAGACACTGCTCTGAGTACCTTGTGCATGTTATTTTATTTAATCCAAACCCCAATCCGATAAGGTAGCTTTATTATTCCCTTTTTACAGAGATGGACAAGAAGGGGCTCACAGAGATTACGCACCCTCACGAAGGGTGATGCTGGAATGGAAGCTCGCAGCGGCCTCAGCCCTGGGTTGACCCCATCCGGCAGGGCCAGGGTCTCAATGACACGGGAACCGCCCCCGCCTCCGGGCCACGGCGGCTGCCCTCTGGCTGGGGTTCTAGGGAGGAGGCGAAGCTTAACGACTTGTGGGTGACCGACTGCAAGAAAGCAAGCGCAGGAGAGACACGAAGGCTTTATGCCTTGGAAGATTCATGTCACAAGCCAACCAGTTGTTTTCCATCCCCTTGAAGAAGAAATAATTGGAGGTCAGACTGCAGGGACAACTTCTCAGTCACTAGAAGAGGTGGCGTTGACATCCTCTCTCCTGGTCAGTTTTGGATGAAGCGTTGCCCCTGCCGTGGCCAACAGTTTGAGTCAGAGAGAAGGGCTTTGGCACAACCTCCTACAGAATCCCCATTCACAGAGCCTGTGGGGGCCGGGGGAGGCCCTGGGGCAACAGCCCCGGGGTAACCGAGGGAACAAACACGGAAACGGGGGGACGTCAGTCCTTATCTGGAGCTCATTAATGGGGAACATTAGTCAGCTGTGAAGGCCAAGATGGGGTGATAGGCAAGTGGTGGGCAGGGGTGGGGAGCGGGGGCAGGGGGAAGCCACAGGGGAGAGGAGGTACTGGTTTAAACTCCACCTCCGCCCCACGTGTCCAATGCAGAATGGAAGGGCCCTGTAAATGCCCGGGGCCCAGACTCCCCAGAGTCCCAGAGAGAGAAACAGAGAAAGAGGGAGGGAGGGAGAGAGGGAGACGGCTGCAGGCCTCCTGCCCCTGAGACGCTGGGCCAGCCCGCGCAAGGCTCCGCAGCATGTGGGAGCTCCGGTCCATAGCCTTCTCCCGGGCCGTGTTTGCAGAGTTCCTGGCCACGCTCCTCTTCGTCTTCTTTGGCTTGGGCTCAGCCCTCAACTGGCCGCAGGCCCTGCCCTCTGTGCTGCAGATCGCCTTGGCCTTTGGCTTGGCTATCGGCACGCTGGTGCAGGCTCTGGGTCACGTCAGCGGGGCCCACATCAACCCCGCTGTGACTGTGGCCTGCCTGGTGGGCTGCCACGTCTCCTTTCTCCGAGCTGCCTTCTATGTGGCTGCCCAGCTGCTGGGGGCCGTGGCAGGAGCTGCTTTGCTTCACGAGATCACACCAGTAAACATCCGAGGGGACCTGGCTATCAACGCAGTGAGTAGCCAGAGCTTTGTCTCTTGCACGGGGCAGATCCTGGGGAATCCCTTGTAAAGGGTGAGATGGGAGGGAATAGATTTCGGTGAGGGTCTGCATGGGGAGAGGCAAGGAGGAAGGTTGTGGGGTTGGCCGGGGGCGGGGTGCAGGGGGCTGCAGGGGAAGAGGTGCCGGGACTAGGAACGGGGCTGCCATAGGAGAAGCAGGGTAGGAGGGACGATAGGGCCAGAGCTGAAGCAGACACCGAGTCACTGGCACCTCCTGCCCTGAGTCTTGTAGAGGACAACCAGCATCAAGGTTTCTGTCGGACTTAATGCCTGCATTTCAGTGAGAACTGGGATAGAAGTCGGCAGACAACAGGGTCGCAAAGTACACCGGCTTTCCAAACTGGAGGGAAGCTCAGAGTGAGTCCTGAGGTTCTTCTAGAAGGAAAAAGGACCCAACTTTTCTTCTGCATCCACCATGTGCAGGCCTTACAGTAGGGCTCCTCACAAGCCTCACACTGACACCTCAAAACAGCCCTGCGAGGTAGGGATGGGGATACCCTTTCTTAAGAGTATGGAAATTGAGGCTCAGAGAAGCGAAGTGCTGGAGCCAGGCTTCAAACCCAGGCTTGACCTTAAAACCCATGGTTTCCAACCTGAGCCACCATCTAAGCTTCTTTTGCAAACAAGGAAATTGAAGCTCAGAGAAGGGCAGTGCAGGCCGAAGTTCTACAGTGTGTCCGTACCGGAGAGAGTGCCAGCACCCAGGGGCAAGCTGCAGGGGCACTGTCTCTCCAGACGCCGGAGCCCGTGGGCTAACGGCTGATTTCATGAACAGCTGCTAATGCGGTACCTTGGGTGCTGTGGGAGCCAAGGGTGGCACTGTGCACCCCCCTCGCTGCTACATACCCCCACCCTCCCTTCTTTGGGGTCTGTGCAAGGCCTGGGCATGGGAGGCGTGCGTGGGGAGGGGCGGCCTGCGTGCCCTGCAGCGCTCTCACTCCAGCCCCCGTCCCGAGCCCAGGCAGCGGCGCCTCTTTCATGCCACAGGGAAATTTCTGTGCCGGGGCCATGAGATAAGCACTCTGATGTCTCCGAAGAACCCTGCAGTCTCCGTGCCCCCCCCCGCCACGCCCCGCATGGGTAGCGTTTCTCACAGGAGGGGCAGAGGTGTCCCAATTGGGGAACTTCTCTCTTCTTCCAAATGGAAAATGTGATGAGGCTGGGGACTCAGGGCTGAGAAAAGGCTAGAGTGACCATGGTGGGACAGACTGAGGAGTGTGACCATGTCCACTGAGAGCAAAATTAGTTCAGTTGGCAGCAAGGAGAGGCTGAGTTAGACTGAAAGAGGAACTTCCTGAGAGCACAGTCAAGAAAGTCTCGGAATGTGACTGGGGAATGTCCTCTACGAGCAGGGCCATGGGATTGCTAAGGGGACATGGGGACACTCAGTCCTGTTCCTCCATCGTTTCACAGTTGACTGGAGCCCTCAGAACAGAAGGTTCCCTCAAGTGATTGCTCATCATTTACCATACTGAGTAACTGAGGAGAACTCTGCCTGGCTAGAAGGGAGCAGCAGAGGGGCTGAATTACTCTGAGGCTCGAGGGTGCCAGGTGACTTTAAGGTTGTCCCAGGTGTCCTCCGAGGTCCCTAGAAAGGCCAGCCTGGCCGGCGGAAAGTCACAATGATGTGCACCTGCTCCGTGCCAGAGATCCCCTCACCCTCAGTAAAACGCCATACGGTGGGCTCTGTGACCCCCCGCCCCCACGGCGGTAAATTCAGGCTCAGCATTCCCCTGGTGCACGTCACAGAGCCAGCGAGCGTCAGCATCTGGACACGGGCCCAGCGCTGGCCGACGCCAAACCCGCGTCCACATGGCTCCCCTTCGAGCAGCCATTCGCCAGCAGGAACGGGGCTGGGGCTCCACCTTTGTCACCTCCGATCCTCAAGAACTTCATTATCCCCATTTTACAGGAGAACGAACTGCGGCTGAAGTAAATAGGGCCCACGGGCAGTCAGAGGCCTCCAAAGTAGCCGCCTCCGAAGCTCCTTTCACGGTCCCCCACTAGAGCTCTGACTTTGGGTCACAGGGGATTGAGGTTAGACCCCAGGGAGACCCAAGAGAGACAGCTCAATGGCTGGGACCCAGGGTGGGGGTTCAGGGCCTAAAGAAGGAGCGTGGGAGGTGAGAGCTGTCACAGCTCCACCCGGTTCAGTGCCCAGCCCCAGAGGGCAAGGTGCAGCGCACAGGATGACAAAACCCAGAGAGAAATCCAGGGCTGGGTGTGGCCCAGTTATGAAATTACCTCTATGCTTAGCCCCAAGTTCTCTCATTACCCAAAGCAGGGTCTGCTGGGACCTCAGGCACCCCACATGGGTATGGAGGCATCACAGTGTAGGGCTCTGGCACCCCAGCAACCCCACCTCAACCTCCACGGGATGTGCAGGGGGCAAATCCACAGGGCAAAAGTGAGGCCTGCCTGAAACACAGTGGGGAAGAAGCAAAGGTGAGAGGAAACAGTCATATGCAAGACTTGTGGGGGGAGGGGACACACTAGGAGCATCCCAGATCCAAGTCCCTAGACCCTGTTCCTGGGAGCCCTTTGACCACGAGAAGGAAGACAATAAGCTTCTTGACATACCAGTGCCTTCTGGCCGGGGGAGAGAGGAGGGCCTTCCTGTCACCTGGCCTAAAGCTTCCTGCTATTCAAAACCTCCCCCCTTCTTGCTCTTCAGAAAACAGAAATTCTGGACCCAGTATCCTTTTTTGCTCACACTGTAGGTACACAACCCCAGCCCCCAAGTCTAATGAGCTATGGAGTCAGTTTTCCCACCTCTGGCTGGGGAACCGCAGGTAGTCCTGGGGTCTATCCCTCCGCCTTTGGGCCGCGGCACGGGAGGGCACTGCCAGTCATCCGGACTAAGGTGGCTGCCGAGCCCGGGCACTCTGGCTCCCAGCCGGCCCAGAGCCCCGCTGGGGCCTCGCCTGCAGGTGGGCAGGAAGATGGCCAGAGCGGGGAGCACGTTCACTGTCCCCCCAACTCCTCTGTCCTCAGCTTCACAACAACGCAACAGCTGGCCAGGCCGTGACTGTGGAGCTCTTCCTGACCCTGCAGCTGGTGCTCTGCATCTTTGCCTCCACAGATGAGCGCCGTGGGGACAACCTGGGCAGCCCTGCCCTGTCCATTGGCCTCTCTGTGGCCCTGGGCCACCTCCTGGGGGTAAGTCATGGCCACTGGTTCCAGCCTCCCTGGACACACACTTTCCCCCAGAGAAACAGACCCGAGGACGACCCTGGAGACAGATGCACAGAATCCCCCCAAATGGCAGGCATGAAGACCCCCCAGAAGAACAGATACAGACTCCCACGAGGGACGGACACACTCCAGAGGGTTTGACTGTCACATACCCCAAAGGGACAGATATCACACCAGCCTCAAAGGAATCTGGAGCCTTGTAAATATCACATGAACTTGACCGTCAGCCGCGTGGGCTCCCTTTAGGTTGAGGTCAAGCACTGGTGAGGGTGCAAGGCCTCCCGGTCCATGCTCACCTCCCTCCTCTCCCCGACCCTGACCCCTGCTGCAGATCTACTACACTGGCTGCTCCATGAACCCTGCGCGCTCCCTGGCTCCCGCTGTTGTCACCGGCAAATTTGATGATCACTGGGTAAGGCCGGAACCTCCCTGCCTGTCCTCCCCTCCCCCAGAAACCCAGCTCAGCTAGGGCTTCCCGGAGCAGAGTGGGGTGGGGGCTCCGCAGACCCTCCGCGCTCTTCTCCCTGGGTCTCTGAGGAGCCTTGGGTTTCACTCTGCAGGTCTGATGCTGACTCAGTTTCCACATCTGTAAGCCAGGACAATGGCAGTTCTGGCATCACTGGCTTTTGGGAAGGATTGTTAAGTGAGGTTACTGGTGTAAGGCAGACCTTTCAGTGCCTTAGAACTCGATAAACGGTAATGGTTATGTTAGCTAACACATTTTTATTTAGCTCTTACCTAGTGCTTAGTATGTGCAGGCCTTATTCTAAGTGCTTTACAAACACCAGCTCATTTGGTTTTCACAACGGCGCCGGGCGGTCGGCATTGCTGTGACGGTGGGAAACGGGCAGGGACGGGTGAACAACTGAGGCTGCGTTCACCCAGGCCGCCCGCTCGAAAATGCGCACTCAGCCCCCAGCTCGCCAGCCTTCCGCAGCAGCCCACGTTGTCCCTTCGAACTCCGCGGCAGGCACTTTATAAGCGGCATCACACTCGCGGGAAGCCGCCCCCGCCCCCGCCCCCGCGGCGGCCCCCCCAGCCCCGCGCGCCGCGCCAGCTGCCCTCCCGCTCCCCGCAGGTCTTCTGGATCGGACCCCTGGTCGGCGCCATCCTGGGCTCCCTGCTCTACAACTACGTGCTGTTCCCGTCCTCCAAGAGCCTGTCGGAGCGCCTGGCCGTGCTGAAGGGGCTGGAGCCCGACACCGACTGGGAGGAGCGCGAGGTGCGGCGGCGGCAGTCGGTGGAGCTGCACTCGCCGCAGAGCCTCCCCCGGGGCAGCAAGGCCTGAGCACCCCCAGCCCAGCCCAGCCCAGCCCAGCCCGACGGCCCGGCCTCGGACCCAGGGGAGCTCGTGCCGGGGCTCCGGGGGCACCTGTCACCCCCTGCCGGCTCGGCCCGAGGCAGAAGGGCCGCCCGCCCCTCCTCTCCCCGCGCGCGAAGTCGGCCCCCAGCGCAGAGTAGCTGCTTCCAGGACGTGCAGGCCTGGCCAGGGTTGCGGGGCTGGTGATGAGCCTGGCAGAGCCCAGTCCAGAGGCTGCAGGCTGGAGAGTAGTCGACCCTCTGGCTCCTCGCAGGGAGCTGGGGACTTGGGAACAGAGCTGGGGGAGGACAGATGAACGGCAGAGGAAGATTCTGGAGAGTCTGTCCTCAGGAGTGGGTGGACTTGGGGGGGAAGTATACAGACCCCGCCTTGGGGGCGTATGGGAATGGGTTTTACAAGTGTGCAAATATGTGTTCATTCCCAAGTGCCTCTCGGTCCCCAACTGCAGTGTTGTGCATGCTTCTGAGTGTGAACAGGGTGCCTGCGGCGGTGCAAGCACGAGCTGGCTGGTGACCTCTCACTTTCCCCTTGACCCCTTCCTCCCCCACTGCAATAAACCCACTTCCTCTGCTGTGGCTGTGTCCTTGCTGGTCACTATTGTCACGAGTGTGTGCTCCCCGGAGAAGGGCAGAGTCTGGAGGCCACTTTGAGCAGGCTGACGGGGAGGACCTGATTCCCCTACCCTGCCCCTCCTGGAAAATTCCCCTGCACTTCGGCACTGGGCGGGCACACTAGTCAGGTCGCAGGGCTGGAGGCAGAGAGGTATCCACTAGAGACCGGCTCCCCCAGAAGTGACCTTTGGAAAACAGGAAAAATTGGGTGATCAAGGGCCTCCTTCCTGCCCTGAGGGAGGATCTCTCCAAAGGAGGAAGTGGGTACGTGTGCGTGGGTGCCCAACACGTGTGCAGGGGACCCCTATCTGGGGGGCTCCAGACGTAGAGATTAGCCTCCCACTGAGACGGAGAAAACAAAAGCTCTTTGTGGGCCCCTGGCTTTTGTCTTGGGAGAGGGGGAGATTTGCAACTAGACACTTCTTGAAAGGAGACACTCCGTTTCGCAAGTGAGCCCTCTCACCCAGCACACACCTATGGCTGTCTGGGCAAGGCGCCTCGGCATGCACACAACCCACACAACCGCAGCACCAAGCAACACTTCCACCCCCACCCCCACCCCCGTCACCCATCCCACCGCAGGCCCCCCTCCCCAGGCAGCAGCTCTTCCACCCCAGGAGCCTCTCCTCCCCTCCCTCCCTCCTCCCCGGCCCCCACCGCGGGACAGTTACTATAGCGAGAGCAGCCCAGCACTCTCACCAGAGAAAGGAAATGACTTGTCCAGGCAGAGGCAGGTCTGTGCCTAGGCCCTGGGCTTCTAAATTTCCAGGCCAGTGCATTGGTTCTCAAATGAGATTAACTGGGATTAAGTGAGATGATGCATGTAAAGATGCCACGTGAACGGTAATTCCTCATACCATTATCACTGGGTGTTGAAATCACTTCACTATTTCTGCTTGCTGGGCCTGAATGAGGAAGGGGTCTACCCTCCACCTCTTTCACCTCCTTTAGGCGGTAGTCAGAGCAAAGGAGAGCCCTGGGAACCCCACGGTGCAGACAGAAGGACATGGGCTTGGGTCTGGCCCCTTCCTGGTCCAGTCTCTTGGCCTCTCCGGACCTGAGGGCACCCTGGCCGTTCTCTCCTTTCTTTCCTCCCACCACCCAGACCATCCACACCCTCCTCCCTCTCCAGCCTGCTGCACAGCCAAGCTAAGAATCACACCTTGAGACCCTCTGCATGCTCTCTGCTGCCTGCACGCTTTCAGAGCTTTTCTCTGTATCTGCACAGCACCCACCGTGCACTGGAGTCTCCAGGCCCTTCCTGTCCTCTTCGCTCTTCAGAGATGGACTGAGTGCGAAGAATATTTCTGTTACTGTGCCCACCTGTGCCTTTGTCTTTTTTAGTCTCCCTTTGGGGTCGGAAAAAAGGCTGCCCTGGGTCTTACGTGCTGTGGAGATGGTTCTCCCAAACCCTCCAGAAATCTGGTGGCAGCCACCTGGCCTCACTACTGGGGGACGGGCTAAGGTAGAGACCAAAGTAACCTCCAGGACAGTACTCCCAGTAGCTGAGTGTCCTTGCTCTAGAAGTTCAAAGACAGCAGGGCACTGAGCTGCGAGCCAAGCCTGGATGTGTCTGAGGCACTCATCCCTACTGCACCTCACCTCACCTCAACAGATCCCTTTAGAAGTTGCCAAGAATTCCTGTGTCTGTTCCACTTCCTGGATTTCATCTCCCCCAGAGCTAAGCATGAGATCCCCACATTTAGCCTTGATTGCCCGGATTGGGGTCCCTAAGGTCAGAAGTCAAAGCAGGATTCAAAGGAGGGGGGTGGAGAGAGCTGACACCTACTGAGCATCTCTTGTGTCCCAGCCCTGTGCCGGCGCTTTACACGTATCTGCTCACTGCATCCTCCGAAAAGTTCGGGCAGGTGAGGGAAGGACAGGGGCCCCCTCGTCCCAGCCCCGTGAGGCAGACAGACCAAATACAGTCACGTGCCGCGTAAGGACTTTAAGGTTAACGACCCACCACGGATACGATGGTGGTCCCGTAATATTATAATGAAGCTGGAAATCCCTACCATCTAGTGATGATCGTAGCCATGGTAACGTCGTAACTTCACACCACGGCACAGCGCTTTACTCACGTGTTTGTGGTGGTGCTGGCGGAAGCAAACCTGCTGTGTGGCCAGTCGTGTAAATGTGTTTCACACACAGTTACTGGGTTTGAACTGTCTGGGTTTGTGTGAGCGCACTCTCTGATGTTCGCACTAAGACTAAAGTGCCCAAAGACGCCTTTCTCTGAATGCATGCCCCTTGTCAAGTGGCCCGTGACCGCATTGCCCTTCCCTCTGTATCAATTAATAAACTGGAGCTAAGAAACGGGTCTAAAGTCCCACGGCCCTATGTAGTGGAGACAGGCTTGAACAGAGACCTTTTCTTTATTCAAAACCCTGTGATCCTTCCACTCAGAAGTCAGAGGAGCCCAGGCCTGGTCGGAGGCAAGCCCCTGGCAGAAACCACAGCACACAGCTGAGCCTGTTCAGCCGGGTCCCCCAACTTGTGGAGGACATGGGGCCTCAGGGATGGCTGTGGCAGGACAGGAAGAAAACGACAAGCACATGGGGATGGTTTCTGCCCTTGGAGAGCACCCAGTCTGGAGGAGGATGGAAGTCAGACACACCCCTAACCAGACAGGCCGGGCAGCAGCGAGGCAGGTGGACAGGACCCCATGCTGGGGACAGAGAAGGCTCTGAGCTGAGGGGAGGAGGTAGC
>PVJI01029174.1:0-15594 GCA_004026765.1 Micronycteris hirsuta
ATACAAGGATACATGGGAGCTGCAAACATCAGCATACCTTATGGAGGAGAAAAAACACCAACAAAGGAACCACCAAAAGGTAAAAATCCAAGTAGAAAAAGAGAGCCCACACAAACAGAAGAAAGGGCAAACCTAGAGCATCTAGACAAGGAGATCAAAGAGACCACACCACTGAACCCCATAGAATTCCTACCATAGAAGTTTACCCTACAAATACAGCTACCAAAGCAAAACATCAGGAAGCACAGAAACAAACAAAAAGAGTCATCTGAAATGGGGAGACAAAAAAGGAATATGCAATCAAAAGAAATGGAAGACTCCCTAATAAAAGAGCTAAGTGAAATGGAGGTAAGGAAACTATCAGATATAGAATTCAAAAGAATGGTTATAAAGATGCTCAAGGAACTCACAGACAACTACAAGGAACTGATTATGAACTACATCAGCATGAAAAAGGAAATAGAAACTATAAACAAAAACCAGGAAGAAATGAAGAATAAAATGTCAGAAATAAAAAACTCACTAGAAGGATTACAAGCAGGCTGGATGAAGCAGATGATTGAATCAGAGAGCTGGAGGACAAGGTAGAAAAAAACATCCAGATAGAGCAAGAAAAGGAAAAGAGACTCAGGAAGCACAAACTGGTGGTAAGGGAGCTGCAAGAAAACATGAAATGTAATAATATAATAGGGATACCAGAAGGAGAAGAAGAAGAGCAAGGGACAGAAACCCCATTTGAAGAAGTATTGATGAAAACTTCCTTAATTAGATGAGAGAAAAAGTCACACAAATCGGGGAAACACAGAGAGTCCCAATCAAGAGTAACCTAAAGAGGCCCACTTCAAGACACATTATAATTAAAAAGGCAAAATTCCAAGACAAAGAGAGAATCTGAAAGACAGCAGGGGAAAAACAGGAAGTAACATACAAGGGAGCCCTGATAAGACTTTCAGGTGACTTCTCAATGTAAATACTCCAAGCCAGAAGAGAATGGCAAGAAAGAGTTCAAGTAATGAAAGCCAGAGGCCTGCAACCAAAACTGCTTTATCCAGCAAGGCTCTCAATTAAAATGGAAGGCCAAATAAGGAGCTTCCGAGACAAAAGAAGTCTAAAAGAACACACTTCCACCAAACCAGCTCTGCAAGAGATGCTAAAGGGGCTGCTTTAAGAAAAGGAAAGAAAAGAGTGACAGAGAGAGGAACACAGGTATGAAAAAATGGCAATGAATAAATACTTATCAATAATACCCTTAAATGTAAATGCACTAAATGCTCCAATCAAAAGACATAGAATAGCTGAATGAATAAGAAAGCATGACCCAAAAATATGCTGCCTACAAGAGACCCAACTCAGAACAAAAGACCAACACAGACTGAAAGTGAAGGGCTGGATACAAATATCCCAAGCAAATAAACAGGCAAATAAGCCAGGGTACCAATACTCATATCAGACAAAATAGGCTTCAAAAAAAAGGGCCATAAAAAAAGACCCAGAAAGTCACTTCATAATACTCAGGGGAAGAATCTATCAAGAGGACATAAATATTGTAAATATATATGCACCCAACATAGGAGCACCCAAATACTTAAAGAAAATATTGGAGGGCTTCAAGAAACATATTGACAGCAACACAATTATACTGGGGATCTCAACACCCTACTGTCAAAAATGGATACATCTTCCAAACAAAATATCAACAAAGATATTACGGCATTGAATAATGTCCTAGATCAAATGAACTTAACTGATATATATAGAGATTCTCATCCCAAAGAATCGAATTCACATTCTTTTGAAATGTACATGGAACATTTTCAAAAATAGACCACATGATGGGACACAAATAAGCCTCAACAAATTCAAGAAAATTGAAATCATATCAAGCATTTTCTCTGACCACAAGGGACTGAAATTAGAAAACAACCTCAAGGAAAAAACCCTCAAAACACTCAAACTCATGGGGATTGAATAGCATGCTATTAAACAATGAATATGTCAAGAATGAGATTAGGGAAGAAATCAGAAAGTTTCTGGAAACAAATGAAAATGAACTCACAACAACCCAAAACTTATGGGACACAGCGAAGGCAGTCCTGAGAGGGAAGATCATAGTGATACAGGCCTACCTAAAAAAGATAGAAACATTTCAAACAAACAACCTAACTCTACGCCTGCAAGAACTCGAGGAAAAACAACAAAGACAGCCCAGAGCAAGTAGAAGGAAGGATATAACCAAAATCAGAGAATTAAATGACATAGACATTAAAAGCACAATTCTAAGGATCAATGAATCCAGGAGCTGATTCTTTGAAAAGATAAAAAAAAAAAAAATCAACAAGCCTTTAAGCAGTCTCATCAAGAAAAAAAGAGAGAGGACCCAAATAAACACAATCAGAAAAGAAAGAGGAGCGATTATAACTGATACCACAGAAATACAAAGAATTATAAGAAATCACTACAAAGAACTGTATGCCAAGAAATATGAAAACCTAGGTGAAATAGACAAATTTCTAGAAAAATATAATCTTCCAAAACTCAATAAAGAAGAAGCAGAAAGCCTGGACAGTCCAAAAACAGCAGAGGAAATTGAAGCAGTAATAAAAAAAACTTCTGACAGACAAAAGCCCTGGACCAGATGGTTTCACAGGAAAATTCTACAAAGCATTTAAGAAATAGCTAACCCCTACCTTTTACAGATTATTAAAAAAAAAATTCAAGAATATGGAAGACTCCCAAATTCTTTTTATGAAGCCAGCATCATTCTAATCCCAAACTAGATAAAGATATAACAAAGAAAGAAAACTTGAGGCCAATGTCACTGATGAACATAGATGCTAAAATCCTCAACAAAATATTGGTGAACTACATCCACCAATACATTAAAAGGATCATACACCATAGTCAAGTGGAATTCATCCCAGGGATGCAAGGATGATACAATATTTGCAAATCAATAAACAAAATGTATCACATAAACAAAAGCAAAGACAAAAACCACATGATCATAACAATAGATGTAAAAAAAAGTATTTGATAAGGTACAGCACTGATTTATGTTAAAAAACAATCAGCAAAGTGGGAATAGCAGGAGCATTCCTCAACCTAATAAAGGCCATAAATGAGAGATCTATAGCCAACATCATACTCTGTCGTGAATTCTTTCCAGCAAAATTTGTATTGCCATGGCAGGCATGTAAATAAATTTACACGTTATACTCTGGACTAGAAATTCAGGGACCATGCATCCCCTCCATTATCATCTTGGAGAGGCCATGAGCTATGCCCTAATAGGCTTTTATTGTCATTTCTCGGGCATATTACATCTGAATGGTCTTCATTAACTATTCATGGATTGTAGATTTACATTAGGTGGTAGACGCCCAAGATGGTGCATCTAGAGGATAGATATGCAAATGGAAAGTCAATGGGCTCTGAGCGGAACTCAGGTCTCAAGGAAACTAGGCATGCATTAGCATAAGTTCTTTTGATTCAGGGAGAGAGAGTTTTTAACAAGAGCAAGTTTTTAAATCTAAGAAATATGCCATCCTGATTTACCCACAGGAAATTCTGCTGTCACACACGTGGGTCCTGCTTGCCAACCTATGTTCCACGAGAGTCCGTGCTCCCTTAGACATGAAACATTAGAGCTACCATTCCCAAGGTGGATGCATGAATTTCCTTTAATACTCAATGGGCAAAACCTTAGAGCTTTGTCATTAAGATCAGGAGCAAGACAAGGATGCCAACTTTCACCACTCCTATTCAACATAGTATTGGAAGTCCTAGCTACAGCTATAAGGCAAGAAAAAGAAATAAAAGTCATCCAAATTGGAAAGGAGAAAGTAAACATGTCAGTGTTTGCAGATGACATGATACTGTACATAAAAAGTCCTATAGACTCTCCGGAAAAACTACTTGACCTAATAAATGAATTTGGGAAAACAGCAGGATACAAAGTCAATCCTCAGAAATCAAAGGCATTTTTGTACACCAATAATGAAGTATCAGAAACAGAAGTCAGGGAAAAATTCCCATTTGATATAGCAATGAGAAAAATAAAATACCTAAGAATAAACCTAACCAAGCAGGTAAATACCTATACTCAGAAAACTATACAACGATGAAGAAAGAAATTAAGGAAGACACAAACAAATGGAAGCATGTACCATGCTCATGGATTGGAAGAATTAACATCATCAAAATGTCTGTACTACCCAAAGCAATTTATAGATTCGATGCAGTCCCTATTAAAGTACCAATGACATATTTGAGAGACATAGAACAAACATTTCAAAAATTTATATGGAACCATAAATGACCCCAAATAGCTGCAGCAATTTTTAGAAAGAAGAACAAAGTAGGAAGAGTCACAGTACTTGACATCAAACTGTATTACAAGACCACTGTAATCAAACCAGCCTGGGTCTGGCACTAGAACAGACAGATAGACCAATGGAACAGAATGGAGAGCCCAAAATAAACCTAAGTCTCTATGGTCAATTAATATTTGACAAAGGGGAGAAAAGCAAAAAATGGAATAAAAATAACCTGTTCAACAAACGGTGTTGGGAGATGCGGACAGCTACATGCAAAAAAACTGAAACTCGATCACCAACTTACATCATACACAAAAATAAATTCAAGGTGTATAAAAGATTTAAATATAAGTCATGACACCATAAAAGTCCTAGAGGAAAACACTGGCAGGAAAATCTCAGACATTCCATGCAGCAACATCTTTACTGATATGTCCCCAAAGCAAGGGGCAAAAAATAAAAAAGAAAAAGAAAAACAACTGGGACTCCCTCCAATTAAAAAGCTTCTGCATGGCTAAAGAAAATAGCATTAAAATGAAAAGAGAACCAACTGTATGGGAAAACATGTTTGCCAATGATACCTCAGACAAAGATTTGATCTCTAGAATATGTAAAGAACTCTCATGACTCCACTCCAGGAATATAAAAAACTCAATTTAAAAAATGGGCAAAAGACTTGAACAGACACTTCTCTGAGGAGGACATACAGAAGGCTGAGAGACATATGAAAAGATGCTCAGCATCACTAGCTATCAGAGAGATGCAAATTAAAACCACAATGAGATACCACTTCACTTCGTTGAGAATGGCCATCATAAACAAATCAACAAATGAGTGTTGGAGAGGATGTGGAGAAAAAGGAACCCTACTGCACTATTGGTTGGAGTGCAGATTAGTACAGCCACTGTAGAAAACAGTATGGAATTTCCTCAGAAAACTAAAACTGGAACTACCTTTTGACCCAGCAATTCCACTCCTGGTATTATACCCTAAAAACCCTGAAACACCAATCCAAAAGAACCTATACACCCCAATTTTCACAGCAGCACAATTTACAATAGCCAAGTGATGGAAGCAACCGCAGTGCCTGTCCATAAAGGAATGGATCAAAAAACTATGGTACATTTTCACAATGGAACACTATATCCAGCAGAGAGAAAGAAAGAGCTTATACCCTTTGTGACAGCATGGATGGAACTGGAGAGCATTATGCTAAGTGAAATAAGCCAGGCGGTGAGAAACAAATACCATATGATCTCATCTTTAATTGGAACATAATCAACAAAAGAAAAAAGCAAGCAAAATATAACCAGAGACATAGAAATTAAGAACAATTTGACAGTAACCAGAGGGGAGGTGGGAGAAGAAAAAGAGAGGAAGGGTTTTCAGGAACTACTATGAGGGACACATGGACAATACCGGGGGCAGGGGGGATGGAAGCAAGGTGGGGAGGTGGGTTTGGCTGGTGTGGGTGGGAGTGGCTCGAGGAAAATGCAGACAACTATAATTGTACAACAATAAAATAATTATTTTTTCATAAAGACAAAAAAAGAGGACCCAAATAAACACCATCAGAAATTAAAGAAGATTACAACTGATATCACAGAAATACAAAGGATGTAAGAAATTACTATGATCAATTGTATGCCACAAAATTTGAAAACCTAGGTGAAAAGGATAAATTTCTAGAAAAATATAATCTTCCAAAACTCAATGAAGAAGAAACAGAAAGCCTGAACAGACCAATAACAGCAGATGAAATCAAAGCCATAATAAAAAAAAAAAAACAAAACAAAACTCGTGATACACAAAAGCCCTGGACTGAATGATCTGAAAGGAGAATTTTACAAAGCATTAAATGTTGAGCTAACCCCTATCCTTCACAAACTATTCCAAAAAATCCAAGAAGATGGAAGACTCCCTAACTCTTTTTATGAAGCCAGCATCATACTAATCCCCAAACTAGATAAAGACATAACAAAGACAACTTCTGGCCAATATCGCTGATGAACATAGACACTAAAATCCTCAACAAAATATTGGCAAACTGCATCCAGCAATACATTAAAAGGATCATGCCCTGGCTGGTGTAGCTCATTGGATTGAGTGCGGGCTGGGAACCAAAGGGTCCCGGTTCAATTCCCAGTAAGGGCACATGCCTAGGTTGCAGGCCAGGTCCCCGTGAGGGCCATGTGAAAGGCAACCACACATTGATGTTTCTCTCCCTCTCTTTCTCCCTCCCTTCCCCTCTCTCTAAAAAAATAAATAAAAATAAAATCTTTAAAAAAAAAAAAGGATCATACACCATGATCAAATGGGATTTATCCCAGCAATGCAAGGATAGTACAATATTTGCAAATCAATAAAAGTAATACACCACATAAACAAAAGGAAAGACAAAAATCACATGATCATATCAAAAGATGTAAAAATGCATTTGATAAGGTACAGCACCATTTATGATTAAAAACTCAGGAAAGTGGGAGTAGAGGGAGCATACCTCAACGTAATAAAGGCCATATACAAAATACCTACAGCCAACATCATACTCAAGGACTAAAAACTAAAAGCTTTCCTACTAAGATCAGGAACAAGACAAGGGTGTCCACTTTCACCACTTGTACTGAGCATAGTATAGGGTATCCTAGCCACAGCAATCAGACAAGAAAAAGAAAATAAAGGCATCCAAATTAGAAAGGAGGAAGCAAAACTGTCATTGTTGCAGATGACAGACATAAAAAGTCCTATAGACTGCACCAAAAAGCTACTCAACCTAGTAAGGAAATTTGGCAAAACAGCAAGATACAAAGTCAATATTCAGAAATTTAGGGTATTTTTGTACACCAACAATGAAATATCAGAAATAGATGTCAGGAAAAAAATAGCATTGGATATAGCAACAAGAGAAATAAAGTACCTAAGAAGAAACCTAACCAGGGAGGTAAAAGACATGTACTGAGAAAACTACACAACACTGAAGAAAGAAATTAAGGAAGACACAAACAAATAGAAGAATATACTATGTTCATGGATTAGAAGAATTAACATCATCAAAATGTCCATACTACCCAAAGCAATTTATAGATTCAATGCAATCCCTATTAAAATACCAATGACATATTTCACCCCCATAGAAAAAATACTTCAAAAATTTGTATGGACCCATAAATGACCCTGAATAGCTGCAACAATTTTGAGAAAGAAGAACAAAGGAGGAGCGATCACAATAGCTGATATAAATTATATTACAAGGCCACAGTGATCAACACAGTCTGGTACAGCATAAGAACAGACATATGGATCAGTGGAACAGAATAGATAGCCCAGAAATAAACCCAACTCTCTAGGGTCAATTAATATTTTATAAGGAGGGAAGAAGCATAAAATGGAGTAAAAGTAGCCTCTTCAACAAACGGTGTTGGGAGATGTGGACAGCTACATGGAAAAAAATGAAACTTGACCAACTTACACCATATACGAAAATGAATTCAATGTGGATAAAACATGTCAGTATACATCTTGACACCATCAAAGACCTAGGGGAAAACATAGATATGAAAATCTCAGGTATTACACGCAGCAATATTTTCACCAATATGTCCCCTAGAGCAAGAGATATAAAGGTAAGAATAAACAAATGAAACTTTATAAAGATAAGATCTTCTTCACAACTAAAGAAAGCATCAGCAAAATGAAAAGGGAACCAACTGTATGGGAAAATATATTTGCAAATAATACCTTAGACAAGGGTTTCATCTCCAAAATATATAAAGAACTCACATGACTCCACTGTAGGAAGCCAAACAATCCCAATAAAAAATGGGCAAAGGACCTGGACAGACACTTCTCCAAGGAAGACATCCAGAGGGCCCAGAGATATAGGAAAGGATGTTAATCATCACGAGTCATCAGAGAGATACAAATTAAAATCACAATGAGATACCACTTCACACCAGTCAAAATGGTCATCATAAACAAATCGACAAACAAGTACGGGCAAGGTTGTGGGGAAATGGGGACCCTAGTGCACTGTTGGTTGGAATGCAGACTGGTGCAGCCACTGTGGAATGCAGTATGGAATTTCCTCAGAAAACTAAAAGTTGAACTGTCTTTTGACCCGGCAATTCCATTGCTGGGACTATACATTAAGAATCCTGAAACACCAATTCAAAAGAAGCTATGCACCCCAATGTTCACCATAGTACAATTTACTATAGTCAAGTGCTGGAAGCAACCTCAGTACTCATCAATAAATGAGTGGATTAAAAAACTGTGGTACATTTGCATGATGGAATACTATGCAACAGAAAGAAAGAAGGAGCTCCTACCGTTTGCGACAGCTTGGATGGGTCTGAGAGTATTATGCTGAATGAAATAATCCAGGCAGTGAAAGACAAATACCATATGATCTCACTTATAAGTGGAACCTAATCAACAAAACAAAGAAGCAATCAGAATGTAACCAGGGACACTGAAATTAAAAACAAATGGAGAGTAAACAGAAGGAAGGTGGGAGGAGATAATGGGGAGAGAAGGGGGAAGTGATTCATCAAAGAACATGTATAAATAACACATGGACAAAGCCAAGAAGGGATAGGATCGAAGGTGGAGTTGGAGATGGCTGAGGTTGGGGGAGTGGTGGGGAAAAATGGAAACAACTGTTCTTGAACAACAATTTTAGAAAAACGCATGTATTATATCAGTTTCTGTAGGTCAGGAATCTGGTTATGGCTTAGTTGGGGTTTTACAAAGCTGAATTCAAGATGTAGGCTAGGAATGTGTTCTCCATAGAAGGCTCTACCCCCCAAAAATCTACATCCACAATCACTCATGTATTTTGCAGAATTTATTTTCTTACAGTGGGAGGGCTGAAGACCCTATGTTTTTGTTGGCCAAAGCATGGAGACAGCCCACAGCTCCTAGAGGCTACTCACAGCTCCAACATGACTGCTTACTTCATCAAACCAACAGAAAGTCTCCTGTGCTAGCAATATGAAGTTTTATATAATAAAAGGGAATCATGCAAGGGAAAAATAAATACCTAACATTCATGAAAAGTTACAGAACAGTCATTCTTTATAAGAAGTATTCTTCTGTCATTAGCTGCAGCCTCTCCCAGTATACTAGGCTGCTGATGTCTGGAACAATCTCATTGCCTGGAGGTGAGACTGCTGCAGATTGTTCTGGGAAGCTGGCACAGAGGATGATTTGCACAATGAAGTAACCACTAAACCACTGCTTAAGTCCAGTCCCTGGCCTTCTTTTCCTGCTCTGTAGTCCAGAAACATCTCTTCAAAAGCCAGAAAATTGGTAAGCATGATCAGCACGTTGAATATGTCACCAGCCACTTCCTCTTTATGGTGCTGTAGTTTTTCTGAAAGCTACCATGTTGAACTCAGGAATACACTCCAGAAGCTATTCTGCAATCTATTTTTCTACAAAGAAATATATTTATTAAAAATAGGCCTGGCTGTATGGCTCAGTGTATTGAGTACCAACCTGAAAACTGAAAGGTCACCAATTCAATTCCAGTCAGGGCACATCCCTGGGTTGCAGGCCAGGTCTCCACTTCAGGGTGTGGGAGAGGCACCCAATCATTGTGTTGCTGGCACATTGATGTTGCTCTCCCTCTGCTTCTCTCTCCCTTCCCCTCTCTCTAAAAGTAAATAAATAAATCTTAAAAGATGGTCCTAGTGCTCTTATCATTCAGGAATTAATAAGGGTTTTAGGAGCTCTGTTTCAGGTACTGGAAACAGAAACTAATATATATATTTTCTCACACTGCCTCACAAGGCAGTTGCCAGATTGAAAACTCTATAAAGGTTAAGCATAGGTTTAGAGATTTTGTTCTCCTTTTTGTCTTTTTTCTTTTGTCTTAACAATGGTTGATCAGAACCTGTCAAAGTATGAATCATAATGTAGACATCATTCTATAAACATTCATTTATTATATCAATGATGACTGATATAAAAATGAAATGAGAGGAATGGATGCAAAGAGCAACAGAGTGACTTAGAAGAGAGGCTAGTTCTTAACAAGACCATTAATGGATGCTACTCACTATTATTTTTATTAGAGGATAGAAATCAGTATTAAAGGATGAAAATCTTAAATAATTTTGTTCATTAAGTTTTGAAAAGTTGAAAACATGAAAAACTCAAGTTTTCATCCATTTGAAAAAATGAAAACTTAATGAAAAACTCAAAGGCCTGAAGTTATATGAACAATTGTTTCTGGACTGGTAATATCTTTCAAAAGGTAATAGCATTTCTGTCTTTGAAAGATGATTTGCTTAATTTATCAGTACTAACAAAATCAAAATGCTTACTCCTGTGTTTAAAATTTACATCCACAATTCACCTTGCATATGCTGCATTACTAAGAAATAACCTATGTTTTCATTGTTACTTCCTTCTTTGTTCACTTTGACAAAGAAATTATTTCACTGAGAAAAATAGATATAAAAATAATAAAATTAGGTGTGTAGGGTACCATCTTGAATATAGGGAACCATTCCGCGCATTGTGGGAAATGTAGCTCAGCCATTCACTGTTTAAAAACCCCAGTGGAATGCGGGTCAGCAAGCAGGCCCCACGTGTGTGAACAGGTTTTCCCCGTGGTTAAATCAGACCTACATTTTTTCTAGAGATAAGACTTGCTGAAACTCCCTCACCCTGGGTTAAAAAAGAAACAAATGCTGATGCATATCTCCAAAATGGCTTCTGAAGGCTAGTGATAAATCCCTCAAGTACAGCCCAATCCCTTTTGCCTTTACATTTGCAAATATCCTTCTTTGATGTCCTCTCTTTTATTTTCTATCACCTGATGAGGACCTGTGCATAGTAAATGAAAACCAGCCTCAATGTAATGTGCCCAGAAAGACAATAAAATCCTGTCAAGGCAGGGGTTGGCGCACTCTCTCCTCAGTGGCTGAGGCATTCCAAGCTGCTCTCCGGTCCGCTCTTGGGCCTTTTCTCTCTGGCTCTCTCTCTGGGGGGGGTCGTGTAGTCCCCACATTTTCTCCCCACAGGATTTACGTGTGAATTATTTACAAATCTTCCACAGCATACAGATTCTGCAGGACAGGATCCATCACACTTGGAGCCTGCAGAGGTCTGCCAGGAACAGGACTTGATAACAACAAATATATCTGCAAGGCTGTGGTCCAAGGTGAGTTTTGCCAGTTATAACTGGGGTTTCTGGAACCAGATGAAGCACAGAGCTCTTCTTAAAATTGAAGGTGTTTAAGCTCAACATGAAACTGAATTCTATCTAGGCAAGATACCAAGAAAAGAACAACACAGTGACTCCTGGTGGCAAACTGAACTAACCAGAGTAATCTTGGAAAAGGTAAATTCATGCTCATGGAAATAGTGGCATGGTCCATGCTAAATTCCAAAGCAACCTTCCTGCTAAGGCCATTGGACACAGAATTCATGTAACGCTGTACCCCTCAAGTATTTAAGCTTATTAAAAAGTAAATAAACAGGGAAGGGAGGGGAGAAAATGCAGACAACTGTAATTGAAGAACAATAAAGTAATTAAAAAATAAAAATAAAACTGTGGAAGCTTTAGCCACACACACACAAAAAAAGTCTGAGAGATAAAGTTGGTTAAAAATGGAATATAAAGCATTTGAGATAATAATTTTTTTAAAAAAGTAAATAAATAGCCCTGACCAGGTGTGGCTCAGTTAGTTGGGCATTGTCCAGCAAAGTATAAGGTTGCCAGTTTGATTCCCAGTTGGGGCAGATGCCTGGGTTGTGGGTTTGGTCCCCAGTCAGGACACAAAGAGGAGCCCACTGATGAATATTTCTCTTTCATGTCTATATTCCTCTTCCTCTCTTCCTTACTCCCTTCCTTCTCTCTAAAATAAACTAATACAATCTTTTCCAAAAAGTAAAAAAAAATATATAGGGGGAGTACCAAGATGTTGCCTGACAGTCTCCAACCCCAGGGAGTATTCCAGCAGGTTCCAAACTATGCCTATGGTTTATGCTTGAAGGTTTTTTTATCCTCATCGGAGGACATGCTTATTGATTTAAGAGATAGGGGAAAGGAGGAAAAGAGTAAAGGAGAGAAACATTGATGTGAGAGAAACATTGGTCAGTTGCCTCTACTATGTGCCCCAACTGGGGACCAAACCTGTAACCTAGGCATGTGGCCTGCCTGGGAATCAAACTGGCAACCTCTCAGTTTAGGAGATGATGCTCTAACCAACTGAGCCACACTGGCCAGGGCTATGTTTGAAGTTTTAATGACAGGGAATAAAAACAATAGCCATGTCTTTATGAAGATGGCAGAGAACAAGTTATCAAAAGATGCCCAGTCTTCAGATCAGTATAAGACAAATGGGAAAACTTTAGACAGTATATGTTGTGGTTCCATGTGTTATAAATAGTAAAAGCATTTTGTGCAATACAGATTCACCAAAGAATCCAATCCTTGTAATAAATTTTTTTACACAATCCAAAAAGGATTTATGTAATGATAAGAGTTATATTTCAGAAGAGACCATAGTACTTTTGTTAACAGAAAAGTCAAAACCTGCTGGAATACTAGGTTTTGCAGTAAACAAGACTTTGTCAGCAGTGAGAAGAAAACCATATGTTAGAAGCACTGGAGCTGAGACAGAAAGCAATATTAATGTAAATTCCAAGCTGAACCCTTCAATTGGAAATCATCAAGGAAATAGAGTTCAGAGGCAGCAGTAACTGGAGTTAGTGAAAATGAAGAGAACCCTGTGAGAATTATTTCTGTCACAGCTGTAAAGAATATTAACCCAGTAAAGGATAAAACAATTCTGATCACACTACTCAGGGCAACATCGACAGTGACTGAGGAAAGAAAAGAATAGTAACAGTAACTGATGCAGAAACTATCCAACAAAAAACAGATTAGATTAGCTTCCACTTATAGGTGAGATCATATGGTATGTGTCTTTCATTGCCTGGTTTATTTCTCTTAGCATAATCCTCTCCAGATCCATCCATGTTGTCACAAAGGGTAGGAGCTCCTTCTTTCTTTCTGCTGCATAGTGGGGGGAAAATCCAGAGCTTCTGCATTTAATAAAAATCATTGAATTTATTATTTATAAATGTCAAGTGGGTGTTTATTTTCTCCCTTTGCAAATGAGTTCTTTTTGTTGTTGTTGTTGTTAACCATTGTAAGTCAGTTTGTCTCTACTGGTGCTGCCTTTTGGCTACATCTTGCAGTCTGGGCATTTTAGCATGACCTGCTTCTGATACCCCAGGGCTTTTCTAACTGACTGTGGCTCTCTTTTTTCCCTTGCTAAGAGGTTTACTTATATTATTATTTTTGGTTGCTTTGCCCTAAGATTCAGATTGACTTGGGTCAATGTCCTCTCCTGGGTTTTGGAGGGGCAGGTGGTCCTGATTCATCTACTTTCTCACATTTTTTTCCATGAGATTATTTGCAAATATATATTTAGATGAAACTTTTGGTTGTATCTTGAATTTAACTCTTTTAAAAATAAAGTGAAAGAACTGTGGAAAAAAAACATGAGAAAGTAGATGAATCAGGACCACCTACCCCTCCAAAACCCAGGAGAGGACATTGACCCAAGTCAATCTGAATCTTAGGGCAAAGCAACCAAAAATAATAATAATATAAGTAAACCTCTTAGCAAGGGAAAAAAGAGAGCCACAGTCAGTTAGAAAAGCCCCGGGGTATCGGAAACAGGTCATGCTAAAATGCCCAGACTGCAAGATGTAGCCAAAAGGCAGCACCAGCAGAGACAAACTGACTTACAATGGTTAAAAACAACAACAACAACAAAAAGAACTCATTTGCAAAGGGAGAAAATAAAGGCTAAATAGAAGCTGCCTGCGGGTTCTGCAAAACTTGGATTAAAAATGCCCCTGAACAGAAAATGAAGTTAACTTTAGAACACACACTTTCTGCCTTGAAAACTGAAAGAAACAAGTACTTGCTTTTCACATGATCACAAGCCCTTGGATGGAAATGTACAGCAGAAACTCTTCAAAGAGAAGCTAAAAGCAACTCTATTCTATCCTCCCCCTAAGCTTTTTAAATACAAAGCCAATAATTAAACAAATTACATAACACTTGGTTCCAATTCCTGCATATCTGGAGTTTAAAGGCATGATACACCATTAATTTTCATACTGCAAGTTTTTATTTTAAAGAAAGTAACAAGAAGTCCTTACACTGACACTGAAAATTTATCAATGGAGTTACCATGCTACAAGAGAAAAAATAAAAGTCTACTGAATTAATTCTTAAAAGGAAAGAGATCAATCTGTATTCAGAAAAATGGCAGCGGGATAGGAAGGAGGGAGTGGGGTCCGCTTTCTCCTACCCACTGGTGAGACATATAGCCGATTTTCTGAGGAGCAGAGCGATCACCCAGCTGTATTCCAGCATATAAGAAGATTGGTGACCAAGACTACAGGGGAAATTGAAAGATCGGACAGTAGGGAGATTGCTTCCAAACAAAGGGGTCCCTTGGGACCAGCGGGGGAGCAGGGAGGGCTGCCAAGTCTGTTGCAAGATCCTTGGGAGGGAACCGGATTGGCCAAAATAGGCACTCCGCAGCTATTTGGAGAGGCCCCATCCCCAACAGTCCCGAGGTTGGTGCACACCTGGGGATGGACCATGGCGGCTGGTGCTCCCAGCAAGGGGAATCGGAGATTGTACTAACCTGGTGACCCGAGGCCTGTCGCTGCCCACTCAAGAAGAGCTGGGAACAGCTTGCACCAGAGGCTCCGGGGCTGGGCACACCTTGCGAACCCAATCAGGGGCAACTAGGGACGGTCCACACCCGGTGACCTATGGGTCACACATGCCCACTTCAAATATACCAGGGGCAGTGCACAACCAGGCACCTGGGTTTGTGGCTCGCAGGCACCAGATCCAGGGACAAAAGGGGACAGTGAACACAGGTGCACGGAGCTCACCCCCGGAGGGCCAGGGACAAAGAGCTGGAAACCCAGCCCCTGCACACGGAGTCCTGCAGAGCTGACTGGTTCTGAAAGAGAGAGGCAGAAGGGCTACGTTGAGGGGAGCTGCAGTACTCGTAAACTCTTGACTCAGAGTGGGGGCCAAGCCACCCAGAAAGGGTGCTGGGAATTCCTGGCGACTGGACTGGAGGCGGGACAACAGCAAAGAGTGCATCTCGGGAAGGGAGAAAAGCAAAACTAATATCTTCCCAGCCTGATGCAGACAGGAAGACCAAAAGAACAGGGCTGGCTGGACACTTTTAAAGCCAGCCAGCAGAAGTCTGTGGGTTTTATT
>PVJI01029175.1:0-15592 GCA_004026765.1 Micronycteris hirsuta
AGGGATTTGAACTGTGCATCTGATAGGTTGGCTATCTCTTGGTCGGTTAGCTCTGGGGTTTTGATCTGTCCCTTTCTTTGGGCCATTTTTTTCCCCCTCGGTGAACCTGTTACTGTAAGGGGGGGTGGAGTCTTGGGGATCCCCTGTGCGGGGAAGTTCCCGGTAGTTGTGCTGGGACCGAAGCCTCTGGGGGCGGGGCCTGAGCACACAATGGCGCCTTCTCCGCTCTCCGCACCCACACCGCCTCCTGCAAGCACTTCGGGTTCCTCTGCGCTGACTCCGGGGGTCGCTCCGGGGTCGGTGGACGAGCTGCCCAGCTCCAATCCCCCGAGGGTCTCCCCAGCGAACTTTCCTGTGAGGCCAGGCGTTCCTCCGGTCGCGGACTCCACCCCCTCACTTGCTCTCAATCTGCGCTGTTGATTTGCGCCCTGCCTTCTTTCAAGTTCTCTCTGCACACGAATGCAGACCTGCTGAGTCCACCGGTCTCTTGGCCCTGCTGGGTCCGGATGAGCCGGGCGCAGACCGAGCTTCAGTTGGTCCCCGTCTGGGTGAGCTTCAGCGCCATGGGGACCGCCCCTCCAACCACGGACCTGCTGTCTGCTCACCTGCTCGCTGCGGGGTCGCCGAGCGCTCTCCCTTCGCTCTGCACCTTCCGGCTCACCAAACTTGATGAATGTATCTTCTTTAATTCCTTGGTTGTCGGACTTCCTCTCAATATGATTTTCTGTCAGATCTGGCTGTGTTTGGATGTGTAGATTTCTGTTTTTTTCCCTTGTTTGGTTGTGCGAGGCGGTATGGTGCATTCACCTATGCTGCCATCTTAGGAAGTCTCTGGTTCTTGTTTTATTGTTCTTAAGTCCCTCCACTCCCATCTTGCCGTGAACTTGAACAACGCCTGTTGTTTCCTTCCCCCAACAGAAGGCTCCACCCCTGGTGAGCCGCTGGGTGCCCTTTGCTGCTGTGGCTGCTGCTAACTGTGTCAACATCCCAATGATGCGACAGCAGTGAGTACAGGGATCCCTTTTCCTCCCTACAAGCCATGAGATCAGCAGGGAAACCAAGGCAAGAAGCCAAGGCAGTGGGTAGCTTCTTGGGGATGGGGTGGGGCCGGGGGGCAGCTGGGTTGTGCTTCTGAAGGGTCCCTGAGGATTGACTGCTCCAGCAATGCTGGCCACAGGAGTGACGGGTAACTCCGGTTTCATCTGAGTGTGGGGCAGTCATTTTTTGGCTGGTGCGGGATGTGGGGATAGGGTAAGCCTGTGGAGTTTTGTACTCGATCATGTCCTTTCACCTGCAACTGTATTTAAGTTGTGAACTCTGCTACTTCTAAAGCCCTGCAGATGGCTTACAGAATGAAATGTAGCAGAGCGAGGTGTGTCCAAAGATAGAACAGAGCCAAGAAGCTTTGAAGGAAGCCAGAGGAGTACATAGATGTTTTCCAGGCACCCTGTTCTAAGCTTAGCAGCAGGGAAGGTGAAAGAAGAAACCCGTCTCACAGTTTTTATTTCTTGACTAGAGCAGGGATAGATGTTCCTCTGTTACAGAAGTGAATGAATGATGTAATATATGTAAAGCCCTCAAAATAGCACCTAGAACATAACAAATGTAGAGTGTTAGTTTTTATTGCTGCTGTCATCATCGCCTTCATCATCATCACCAGTTCCTACAGGCAACATTTTTGGAACTAGCAGTGGGCGGAAACTTACCGCACTTGCCCTTGCTGAGCAAGCACGCACTGCCGGAATAGTCGTGCACACACTTTGCTCCTCTTCTCTCTCCCTCCCCATCCAGTTGCTCCTCCCTATCATATGAGTAAGTCCCAGCCCCGTACCTGGCTTTGGGTTGAGTGCTGTCAAGAACTGGCCTGAGAACAGTAGCCAGGGTAGTCACTGTTTGTGGCGCGGTCACTCTGTGTCCGGCACTCGACTAAGCACTTTGCAGGCATTATCCTGTTTTCTCCTCGCCCCAGTCCTGTGAAGTGGTTGCTGTCACAGTTGCCCCCATTCTGCCGATATGGATAACTGAGTCTTTAGAAGGATTATGGAAGTTGCTCATGATCAGACATTTTCTCTGCAGTTTCAGGATTCAACCTAGGCAGTCTGGGCTCTGGACTAGCTCTCTTAACCACAGCCCCGGTCACTTCAGAAATACCACTCACCAGAGCGCAGGAGGCGCGTCACAGGCCAGGCTGCACAAGGTGGCTTCCTAGAGCTTGAGTGCCCCAGGCTTGGTCCCCTGGTGTGCCACATTGCTGGCTAGCTTCCAGCACCCCTTTCCCAAGTCTAGCAACTCCTGTCTGTGTTTAGGGAACTCATCCAGGGCATCTGCGTGAAGGACAGGAATCACAATGAGATTGGTCATTCCCGGGTGAGCAGGGGCCTCCCTTTGGGTGGGAGGAGGGAACTTCCTTTCATACCCTGTCCCGTCCGTCCTTCGTGGTCAGAGCAGGCCTGGGCTCCGTTACAGAATCTCCCAGACTGCACTCTCACTCCCCTCAGTTTCCCCTGCGTGTCTCTGTTTAGGGCATTTCTCATGTCCTTTGTCCATCACTCCTGGTCCTGAAGCCATAAAAGTCTGGCTGGGTGGGTGAGGATTGGGTGAAGTCATTCAGCCCCTGGCAGGTCCATCCTTTCCCCTGTGCCAGCTCAGACTTGGCTATGACCCTGACCCTGACCCAGCCCTGGATACTGGTTAAGGTCATTCCTGACAACTTACTCTTTTCTGCCACCAGAGAGCTGCGGCCATAGGCATCACCCAAGTGGTTATTTCTCGGATCACCATGGCGGCCCCTGGCATGAGTAAGATGGAGAAGCCTTCCCCTCCTGGGGCCCCCGGAACACACGATGGGGGCCACAGCCACAGTCAGCAATTGGGTGGGAGGTGGAACCCCAGCCTCTACAGCCATGCTTCTTGCACTGGTTCGCTTGAGTGATGAAAACCACAGGAGAACCACACTGTGTTTCCTGGAGCATCCATTAACCCGACATTTTAAATTCTCTTCATTCAACACGTATTCCTTAAGTACCTTCAAAGCACTGGACACATTGCTGGGGAGACCGTAAGTCCCCTGCCCTGGTTGTGCTTCCAGCAGGGGCACGTTACAGAATAGGGTAAAACGGTCTGCTTCCAGGAGCCTCCAAAGGTAGTGGTCAGTTTTGAGGATACTTTGGGCCTGGGGTACCCGTTCTGTTATTGCAGCTGTGCTTTAGGGAGCTCCTTCTGCTGGGACTCGGGGGACAAGTCAGAGTGGCCATGCCTGTAGTCTTCCATTCTTCTCCCAAATGAAAAGCCTGTTGGCACTGCTGGGGACGGCGGGGGATCACTCAGCCCCTGGTGTGACTGTGGAAAGGGGTCTTAGGGAGAGTCTTCCAGGTCCTCCCAGCTTCTCCCTGGTCTCTTTCAGTCTTATTGCCAGTCATCATGGAAAGGCTGGAGAAACTGCGTTTCATGCAGGTGAGTGGGGGTCCCTTTTGCCTCTTTTCTGCCCCCGTTTCCCCAGCCACACCTGTTTTGGGGAGCTCCGGGTCCTCTCATCCTTCCCTCTAGCTACCAGCCTTCCTCTCCCTCGAGCAGGGCCCGTACCTGCCCCCACTGGCTGCCAGCTTTGGGCACCGGAGCCGGTTGCTTGGCCTTGTCAGCACAGAGCAGGCAGCCCCCTCCCCCTTCAGGGCCAGCGCTTCAGGCCTGTGCGTTTCTAGCTGGCTGACTGGCGGTGGGTGGGGCAGGCGTGGGGCTCACCTTAAGATAAGTCCCATGTGGGTCTTTCGTTTGTTTTTGTTTTTCTCTGTGCAGAAAGTCAAGGTCCTGCACGCGCCGCTGCAGGTCATGCTGTGCGGGTGCTTGTGAGTAACATGTGTTTTTGGTCTGGGTTCTGTGGGGCTGGGGCACCTGAGATCTGTCTTCTCTTGTCACCCGGGCTGACGGACAGGTACTCCTTTACCTGACTTCCAAAGTGCCCGAGCTCAGAACACCTGTGGTCCGTCTGGAGCGCTCTCACCTCACCTTTTTGGAGGGAGCCAGGCTAGCCAGGCTCCATGCTTGTATCTGCATGGAAAGCAGAGTGCTTCGGCACCCTCGTGTCCCGGGGTCTCCCCTCGGACCTTCAGTCGGGAGAAGGGACGAGTGAGACGACCCTGAGGAAAAAGAAATGATAACTACGTGACATGATGGAGGCATTAGCTGACCCTAAAGAAATCACATTGCAATATATAAATGTATCAAATCAACACACTGTGCATCTTACATTTTTCCATTATTATATGTCAACTATATCTCAAAGATAAACAAGTAAATAGATAAAATAAACTAAGATACGAAAATGATGAGACAGCCTGGGGCTGCCGGGTGTCCCAGCCGCGTGTCATGGCAGCGTTCTTCGGGGCCTGCCCTGGACTGGACACGTCCCGCCACGCGTCGTGCTTGGCAGGGGAAGAGCTCACGGCGGCGGCAGCAACAAACACTTACCGAATGTGCCCGCTGTGCTCACGCTTCACATCTGTAATTTCACTCGGGTTTGTCTGCGGAGAGCAAGCAGAGCCCCTTCTCTCCCTCAGGGCCATGCAGGAACATATACTGTGTGTGTGTGTGTGTGTGTGCGCGCGTGCACATACTGCTGTGTACACACACACACACACACACACACACACAGATTATACCATAACATTCTATATACACAATCTGTCACAAAAGAGGAACCCGAGGCTTGGAGAGATGAAGAGCCTGGCCCAGGAGTATATAGCTCGTAATTGCTGGAGCTGAGATGGGTCCTTGGCAAACACGCTGTACTTCTGCTAATCGAGTGACCACCGAGTGGGCAGTTCCTTACCACAGGCTGGGCGCTCTGCAAAGGTTACCTCACTGCATCCTCACAGGAGCCCTGTGAGGTCAGCATTCTCATCCTTTCCCAGAGGGCGTCAAGTGCCCCAGCTCGCACAGCTTTTAAGTGTCAGAGCTGTGATAGTCTGTTAGACTCCCAAATCCTGTAGGATGTGGTACTGGACCCACATCGGCTGAAAACTTGTTAGAAATCAAGACTGTTAAGCCCTTCCCCAGACCTGCTGAATCAGCACCGCATTTTGATTAGTCCCTGGAGTTACTCGAGTGGTTTGAGAAACCCCGCCCTTTACTGTTCTCTAACCAACCAGAGGCTCAGTGACTAGAGGAGCAGGGCCTTTGGGTTCACACCCCTCACTGCTTTCCCCACTGTCCGCTCAGCAGGTCGGGTTGGTCTCTGGGGCTGCTGCTGGCCCGTCCAGGTGACTTCATTGCTTGACAACAGGAGTCCTTAGGGGTGAGGGTCGGGGTGGAGGCGGGCTGATTTTATCCCAAACCAGAATGAGTATCCAGGCACCGAGAGGCCAGGAGAAGGGTTGGAAGGAGAGGCTCTGTGGGGCCGGCTGGGAAGGCAGGCCAAGCGGATGGGCGTCTCCCCAATCCTTAGGGGGGCTCAGGAAGGGCCTGCGTGAGGGGCTGTGGGAAATGCCCCCTAATGCTGTGGTTTCTCCTTTTTTCCAGCCTCATCTTCATGGTGCCAGTGGCATGTGGGCTCTTCCCGCAGAAATGGTATCATTCCTTACTTTGTTTTACCAAATGCCCCATCCCTGCTCTCCCCGATCTGCTTGCTGTCCCAAAGGAGAGAGGGAGGGGAGGAAGGGCCGCGTTTGTCCAGGGACAAGTACCTATCAGCCTAAACTCTGGGCCTCTTCACCCTGCGTGCATGGAAAACCAGAACACACCTCCAGAGGGAGGAATCGCTCCCCCCCAGAGGGCCAAGGGCTGCCTTGGAGAGAGTGGGGCGGAACGACAAGAGCCTGTGTCCCGCTGGTTGGGGTACCACAGAAATCTCCCCTGGCTGGATCTGGTCTTTGAAACCAAACATGGGGACAGGTACTTCCGGCTCACGTTTGCGGGGCGGGGGGGACGGGACTTGAGCCTCTTCGCTCTTCATCTCCCTTGCACGTCCTGGAAGGGGAGCCTCAGACGGGGGAGGAAGGACTAGCTCTAGGAGACCAGCCGCAGTGTGAACATACACCGAGGAGGTGCCAGTCCTCAGTGCTTTCAGCTCGGCAGTCAGCTGTTGGGCATCCCCTGTGTTCCGAGCACTGGGTTGTAATCTTGCGGAGAAGATGGAAGTGGAGCGCCAGGGAGAAGGAAGTCAGGCCTGAGGAGATGTAAAAGCCACGTATTGTGTACAGAGGCTGTTACTAATTCTGATGGGAAAATCGGGAAGGGCTTCTTAGAGGTGGCGTTTGAGTTGGACTTGAAGGGTCATTTGCAGCCGTCCAGGTGGCATACTCAAAACCCTTCTTTCTTCTCAGTGAATTGCCAGTTTCCTACCTGGAACCCGAGCTGCGAGACACCATCAAAGCCAATTATGGAGAACTTGTGCCTTCCGTCTACTTCAATAAGGGTCTCTAAATGCCCCACCCCAGCCAGGACCAATCTCTACCCATATTCACCAGCTCCTCCTTAGCCACCAGGGCCCTCATTCCTCTTTGCCAATAGGGCCTGAGGCCAGGGTGGATTTGGGGGGCGGGGTGCCCAGATACCTCATGCTTCTTTCTACTCAAAGACATGGTTTATTGGACTCCGGGGGATAAAAGTGAACAAGGGGAGAAAGACCAAATCTTCTACTTACTCCCCCTTAACTCCCACCCTCTGGAGCCCAGAAACTGCGTCCCCCTCAGGGGGAAGTTGCTGGGACCTGAGGGAGATACTCAACAAACTGAGTGGAAAAATGAGGCAAACTTTGGGATTGTAGTTCCAGCCAGGACTGGGGCAGAGCCTCGGGGACAAAGAGAAGCTCCCATTCCTTTTCCCTCTTCCACATCGTCTTCTTTCAAGCTATGGACCCTCTACCTGTGTAGTTCCAGCTATGCAGGAAGTGGGGGGGCTGGTCTGTGTCACTTTGGGGCTCCTCTCCACTCTTCGCCATTCTCCTCATTGCCTCAGCCAGGAAGGTCTCTAGGAGTGCTGCTGACCTTGAGCTTATCAGGCATCTGAGAGTTTCATGCAAAAAGAGGTCATCGTGTGAGGCAGCAGAATTCCTTGGTGCTTCGGGACCTGTCCACTGACACTGACTTTGTTCTCCTGCCCTAAAGTCGTGTCTGATTTTACTTCTGTGTTTAAAAGATAATCCTACTAACTGTGAGTAAAAAGGATGTGTGTAAGCATTAACCACACATTGTAATGGGTATAATTTCCTGGCTGCCTCCCTTCCTCAGCCCATGAGGTTAAACACCAAAGAAAGACTGGTGTGTACTGCCCAGCAGTGGGAAGTTTTATTTGGATGTCTGTACGAGAGAATCAGCCAAGACCAAAGAGCCTTAAAGGATGCAGCAAAGCCCAGCCACTTGCCCTTCCCAATTTGGCTGTTGGAGGTGATTTCTCAAGCTCCCTGGGGGACAGTTGTGGCATTCCTGGGGTCAATGTCTATATGAATGACGTCTAGTAGAATTTGCTGACTATTCAAAGGATACCACTGTGAATCGAATAAATTTCTTGAAAGAGTGCAATAAACTGCTTGCAGACTGAGGGACTTACCTGGGCCTTGGCAGGGGGGAGGGTGTCACAACTTTAAGGGGAACCTACATGGCTAAAGCCAAGGCCATTGTTCGTTTCCCTTATTACAAGGGGAAAATCTGTCTGTCTTTGCTGGAAGCTCCAGGGGTCTCCCAGAACGGGAGCTGTGTTGCCCCAGAGCAGGAGTTGGCAAACCATAGCTCGGGGGCCCAAATCTGCCTGCTACCTGTTTTTATTTGCCTGGGAACGAAGAAGGATTTTTACATTTTTTAAATCTTCACCCAATGATATGTTTTTTATTGCTTTTAGAGATAGAGGAAAGGAGGGAGAGAGAGAAACATCAATTGGTAGCCTCCTGCATGTACCCTTGGCTGGGGACTGAACCCTCAACCTAGGTACGTGACCATACTGGGGATCAAACCCGCAACCTTTTGGCTACATACCAATATAGGATGGCACTCCAACCAACTGAGCCCCATGTCCAGGGCAAGACTGGTTTTTACATTTTTAAAGGGTTGTCAAAGGAAAAAACAATATGTGACCAAGACCCAATTTACGAGTATGTAGCATGCAAAACCTAAAAAAATTTACTCTCTGGCCACTTATGTGAAAAATTTTCCCTGCTCTGGAGTAATAACTGAAAAAACACATTGTGATCACCTGGAGAGCTTGTTAAAACACAGATCATAGGGCCTCCTTCCCCAGAATGTCTAGTTATGTAGGTCTGGGGCAGAGCCTGAGAATTTGCATTTTTGTAATTTTCCAATGGTAATGATTCTATGCACTGCACTTTTTTCTTTAAATTTAATGGGGTGACATTGGTTAATAGGATAATACAGGTTTAAAGTGCACACTTCTATGGTACAAAATCTGTATATTGCACTGCGCCTACCACTTAAAGTCACACCATCTTCCATTACCATATATTAGGCCTCCCCCTCCCCGATCTCCCTGGCAACCACCACATTGCTGTCTGTGTCCATGAAGTTTTAATTTTTTTTTTTAAATAAGGAAGTTGTTTTCTTTTTTTTAAGATTTTATTTTATTTTATTTTTAGACAGAAGGGAAGGGAGGGAGAAAGAGAGGGAGAGAAACATCAGTGTGTGGTTGCCTTTCAAGTGGCCCCCACTGGGGACCTGGCCTGCAACCCAGGCATGTGCCCTGACTGGGAATTGAACCAGCGACCCTTTGGTTCGCAGCCTGCGCTCAATCCACTGAGCCACACCAGCCAGGGCTGAAGTTTTAATTTTATATCCCACATATGAGTGAATCATATGGTTCTTAACTTTTTCTGACTGATTTATTTCACTCAGCATAATATTCTCAAGGCCCATCTTTGAAAAGACCAAAACGGCAGTATTTCGTCTTGTTTTATGGCTGAGTAGTAGTCCATTGTGTGTGTGTACCTCATCTTCTTTATCCAGCCACCCCTCGAAGGACACTCTGGGTGTCTCTCTACATCCACACTTGAAGGCCAACTGCTTTAATGAAAAAAGGCCACCTCCCTGTGGTCAAAGTACTGGCTGCAATTTAATTTCCACCGTTTTTAAAAATGAAGATATAATCCATGTAACATAAATCCATCCTGTTAAAGTGCCCAATTTAATGGTCTGTAGTATATTCACGAAGCTGTGCGACCATCACCACTAATCCCAGCACTTTTCCATCAGCCCCAAAAGAAACCGCGCAGCAGCAGTCACTCCCCTCTTCCCCTAGCCCCAGCCCCAGCCCCTCACAACCCCCAGTCTACTTCTTGTCTGTAGTTTTGCTTATTCTGGACATTTCATGTAAAGGGAGCCCATAGTCTGTGGCCTTCTGTATCTGGCTTCTTTCACTTAGCATGATGTTTTTAAAGTTCATCCATGTTATAACGTGCAATTTGATTTTAGCTGATGGTTGAACAGAAAGGTCTGCGTCTGTGAGCTAGTTTTCTTCGGACAGGAGATTTGGCTTCAGCTTTGCCCATTTCCAAAGGCAAATAGGAAAAAAATCTTACCGGAGCTCAGAAGCAGTTTCACACTGATGGTCTTTCAAAAATCAACAACTTTTCCCTTTCGTTCCCAGTTCCTTAAGCCTCCTGGCATTCCTCCTCTCTTTGTAGACAATTACTTTTTGGAAAAAGTTTGGAGTATGTAGTGGCTACAGTTCAAAGGCACTTTTAAAATTGTTCACTCAAACTGCATCGTAACTGCATTTTGTAAGGCCTTCCTCTGCTTTCTTTCAGTTGGCTCCTGGGGGATGTGCAAATAAAATTGCTTAGAGTCACTAAAATGTCTTGGTGTGGGAAGTGCTAGTCCCGGCTGTGCAAGGTTTACTGTTTGTCCTGTCCAGTAGCCCAATTTCCAGGATTTCTTAAAAAATGAGTAAGTCTTGGTGTGCCATACAAAAAGCTGCAAATTTAACAGGCGGGGTTGCCAGGCAGATACAGATGAGATACACTGTGGGGGAAGCTTTACGTGAATCTATAGAAAAAGAAACAAGAGGGTGGGAACCAGGGGTCTGTAAACAGGGAACTGTATGTGTAAGTGTAAATAAAATTAAGTGTATTGTACTATACAGCACAGCACATTGAAGATCTCTTAAGTGTTCATTTCAGTGTGAGCAGAATGTGCGGGTGACAGGTGAGACAAAGAGAAGTATGCAGGAACCAGGACACAGACAGGATGGTATGGAGAGGTTTGGGCTATACATCCCCTAGGTAGCTGATGCATTGTAAGAAGGAAAGCCATGAAACAATTGTGTGTTTGTGTGTGTGTGTGTGTTTGGGTAGAGCATCCCTGCCAGTGGTATGTGAAAGGAGACCATTTGTATTTAGCCAGAAGTTGAGAACAAGGATCGAAGCGATTAGGGTGGATTTCAGAGCTATTTTTGAGGTAGAATCAATAGAATTCTGTCACTGGAACTTGGGGTGACAAAGCACTGTGTCTCAGGTGAAGGTACTCTCTCATAGAGAATTCAAGTTGACCTAAGCTACTGTTTGGGCAGTTTGAGACCAGGAGAGGGAGCTGTGCTTCAAAACAAAAGGTATCAAAAGATTTTTAGATTGTAGTTGTTTTGTTCTTTAGGAGCGCCCAGTTACCTTCTAAAAAAAAATAAAACCAAAAAATACATATTTGCCAGCATCATTTAGAATCATCACACTCTCTTTCTTTGCTAAACCGTGGGAATCTAGCACTTCCGCCACGCTCAAGATGGCTATAGCCGAGTTCGACTTTTCAATACTACACACTCTAGGTGACCCCGCCCCCTGATCGGACTTACTTGGCTACACTTCTCAGCAACACAGCTTTGCAGCACTCAAGATGGCCCAGCTTCCTCCTACTTTTCATTGGCTGGATCCCTCGGGTTTTCCGTCTTCGTGGGGAGGAACTTCGATTTGATCGACAGCTATTTCGATCAATGGACGAAGTGTAGAGGCTAGCGAAGCACTGGAACTGGAGGACCTCCCAATGTATGGGAGGGTGTTTTGTGTGGGGTGGAGCAGAGCCGGAAGCGGGAGGGGGAGAGTGAAACAGGAAAAGAAGGGAAGAAGGAAGAAGAGGAAAGAGGAGGAGAGGGAGGAGGAAGAGGGTGGCGGCGGCGGCGCCGTGGCGGAGGAGCAGGAGCAGGAGGGGGATGGAGAGGAGAAGGCTCCTGGGTGGCATGGCGCTCCTGCTCCTCCAGGCGCTGCCCAGCCCCCTTTCAGCCAGGGCTGAGCCCCCGCAGGTAAGGGGGAGGGGCGTCCGGGCCAGGCTGGGCGCTTGGGGGTCGTCGAGGCCTGGCTGGAGGGGGCTGGAGACGGCCTCGCTGATAGCTGGAGGAGGCTGAAGGAGTGTTGGTGCCAAGAGTTGAGGGGTCGCGAGAGGAACACCCATGTGTGGAGTGGACAGAATCTAAGGGGGCGCCAGTGTTTAGCTGAGGGACACCTGTTTCGGGGTCAGGAAGGCGGCAGAGGATTGGTGCCAGGCGAGTGCGGGGCCTTTGAGACGGCAGTTAGGTCCGGTGGGATGGGGTGACTGTGACTGTGTAGCGGTGCCAAGCTGGAGCAGGTGGGGTGCATTCGTGTCCCCTCGTGGAGCCAGTCTCCTAGGCAGCGATGTCGCGTGTAGGTCTGTGCGGGTCGGGGTACGTGGCTATTGAGCTAGCCTGAGAGGGAGGAGGGGCTGCGAGGATATTTATTTCAAGCTGGACTAGGGCAAGTTCTGAGGGCACCATTTTAATGGTGTTGGAGTTAAGTGGTGGGAGGCAGGACTCTTGGGACGCAGGTGGGATGAATTAGACCGGGACTCTTCAGGAGGAGGGCACGCTTGAGCTCTTAGAAGCCCTTACTGTTAGGCTGGCTGGTCTGGGAGAGCCAGTCCCTGATGCTGATCTGGGCCAGCCTACGGGTATTGAGCAAACGGTGGTGCTGCAAATGGAGCACCCCAGCTTTTCTTGCTGGGTGGCTTGCTTTTTTATCCAGGCAGAGAAGCTGGCATGTGATGATTCCAACTCAGGCGGGCATTTCGAAACCTTAATGGGAGCGTTACTCTTGGTGCCAAGTTGGGTGGGGTGCGCTAGGGGTAATCCTCCTTCCCTTGCCTTTGGCAGGGCCATTCTATTTTCTTCACTTTCCGCTCCCTTCCCTGTCTTTTCAAAGTCTATACAGTTTAGCACTTGAACTTTGTGTTGCGTTCAAGAGTAGAAGCAGAGTCCCAGCAAAAATCACTTATCTTTTCCCTAGGAGTTCATGGGCTGCCTGTTCACATAGGTATGCGTCATTGTTTTGTCAATTATTATGTTTTATTTTAAAATGTTAAATGAAATGAAATTCACATAACAAACTATTTTGAGCCATTTAACCATTATAAAGTGAAAAAATTAAGTGGTAGTTAGTATCTTCACAGTGTTGTGCAACCACCAACTCTGTCTAGTTTCAAACCATTTTTATCACCCCAGTAGGAACCCCCTGCCCGTTAAGCAGCTCTCCTCCCCCTGCTCCCAGCCCCCGGCAACCTCCAATCTGCGTTCTGTCTCTATGGATTTACCGATTCAGAATATTTCACATAAATGGAATCCTACAGTGTGTGTGGCCTTTTGTGTCTGGCCCCTTTCCCTTTAGAATAATGTTTTTGAGGTTCATTCATGTTGTAGCATGTACCAGTCCTTTATTCTTTTTTATGGCTGAATAATTCTCCATTGTATGGCCCTACCACAATTTGTTTATTCACTTATCTCTTGAAGTGTCCTGTTTTTCCGCCCCCCCAGAATATATTTATGTAGATTGGAAATAACATGTGAAAGGAATAGAGCTCATTTTCTGGGCTAATGTATTCCCCTTTCTAGGTCTGAACCCTTCCATTTTAGGTATTGGGGTTCTTTATTTTCCCAGTTAAAATTAAAGTAGGAGAGATAAATACCTTTTTTTTTTTTTTTTTTTGTCTATTAGAAAAGTTATAACCCTTTGGACTGGTCAAATGAAGTATAAACGCTGACAGAACAAAACATAGAACAAACTGTTGCTTTTTCCTTTGCACCCGTCTGTATCTGTAAAGGCCGTTCCCAACGACCAGTCAATAAACATTGCTAGGGGGTTGATTTAGGAACATTAGGGCCTTCGGAGGCGGGTGGCCAGGACCCGTGGACTGCCTCACCCAATGGCGAGCAGTGGTTGTCCTAGTCAGTGGTGGGAAACAGCCATTCCTTTTTTTCTGTTTTAAATCCTCGCCCATTTCTGTAGCAGGAGGAAGGATGGCAAGCGGGGAGGTTCCTTCCCATGTTATGTAAGCTGGGAGGTGGTGAGAAGATAGGGGAGGGGATCTTCAATGTCATGGCCTAATTGCAGTGTGTTGAGCACAGGTCATTCTCTTATCATTTCTCTGGCACTTCCAATACTTATTTTGGGGACAGGGTGGCTTTTGTACTTTGTTCCATTTGAATGGATGGTCGCACTGACCAGCAAGCAGCTATTATGTGGTTCCAGTTCCTGCAGAGAAGGGAAGGTTTTGCTAATGAGTAGTCTCCCTCTTCCTGACCCCTCCCCCACACTCCCACCCCTACCTGAGACCCCTGTCTCTTTCTGTGGAGAACACCATTGTATATATCTGTCGTGAAATCTGTATTTTGAATTTTAGCCTTTGGAATGGAAGCTATTATATAATTATTAACTCTGAATCCACTACAATTTAGCCAATTTGGTTTGGGGTTTGATTTTTGTTGACGTTTTGTTTGGCTTGTAGAAACCAGTAAAGAAAAAAATTCAGAGAGCATTTTGGCATGAGACCTAAAATCAGTAAGACCTTCAGGTACTCACTGTCCTTATTTCAACAATTGGCTCCCAGCTAACTCCGGAGTGAGGAGGACTCATTGTACTCAGTCCGTGTGGAAATGGTATGGGTGCCTCGCTGCATTTTTCCCCTTAAAGTGGCTCTGTCAAGTGCAGCCTTTTTTTCAAATGCATTTAATATCAGAAATATATATTAGGTGGTTTGCTTTCCCTCTTACTAGCTCTGCACTTGAACAGCCATTTCTTGCCATCCTGGCTCGGGGAAGTTCATTAGCTTAGCTCACTTCTGTGTGAGGAACATAGACTCGACTCTCCTCTAGGTCACTGCAGCTCAGATGTGAGCCCTTGAATCCATAAAGAACAAAACAGCAGGAAGATCTCCAAATAGTAGGCCTTGGTATTTGTCTCTTCCGGTTAAATTATGATTGTGATACATAAGAGTTTTTTTTTTCTTTTTTCTATTTTTGGTTACACTTTACCAGAAAAATCTGACTATGGTATTTAAAATAAAGATTTAGTAAAAAAGTCCTTTTTTCATAAAGTGAGTCAGCCAGTGGCGGGGGCACAGATCTCTAGAGATGTAGCCACTGCTCTTCTGCCGTGCGGTGGCTGGGGCGGGGGTCTAGTTCCCGCTATCCCCCCCCCCCCCGCCCCCGCCCCAACAGTATACCCTTGGCCCCCTACCGCTTCCTTTAGTCACTTCCATTGCCCCAGCTTTTGGTCTAGAAACCCTTCTTTCTTCAAAATGGCATTTCAGTGCAATCACCAACACACCTTCTTGTGGAAGAGTGGGATAGGAGACTTCCAGATTCAGATTCTCTTTCCCTCACTTTCTTAGTCTGTTTTATACACCAAAGCGCGCCATTGTTGAAAATCAGTGCCTTGAGTTTCTGCAAATTCTTTCAGTAGAATTCGACAAGCATTTACTGCAGTGTCCCCTCTTTGAAGCAGGGTGTTGTTATAGCGAGACATTGGGAATCTCTGTCCTCAAGGAGCTGGTAGTCTTGTTTGGAAGACAGGTGACACACACACAATGATTCGTAACCAGAAGGATCAGTGCCATAATGGAAGTGCCGGCAACCCATTCTGCTCGGGCCGGGGGTGGGGGGATTTAGGGAAGGGTTTGTGAAGGCAGAGGCATTTGGATGGGCTCTGAAGGGTAAGTAGGACGTCTGTGGACCAGGAAAGGGGAGGCCCGTCCCAGTGTGCAAGTGGTGACACCTGGAGGGTGGGCCGTGGTTGGATGGTGAAGGAGGCCTTCTACCCGCTCGGTGGGGCAGTGCTGTCCAGCAGAACTCTGCGATGCTGAAGTGACCTGTGTCTGCGCTGCCCGTGTTGGTGGCCACTTAGCCACGTGGGGCAAATGTGGCTAGGATAACTGAGGCACTGAATTTTTAATGACATTTAGTTTCTTATATCAACTCTCTTGAGATACAATTAACATGTCAAAAGATTCACCCTTTTAAAAGTGTACATAAAATGTCACAGAGTTGTTGACCATCTAATTTTAGAGCATTTCCATTCATCCCATAAAGAAACCCTGTAGCCGCCTGGCTGGTGTAGCTCAGTGGATTGAGCGCGGGCTGGGAACCAGAGGGTCCCGGTTCGATTCCCAGTCAGGGCACATTCCTGGGTTGCGGGCCAGGTCCCCGGTGGGGGCCATGTGAGAGGCAACCATACGTTGTTCCTTCTCCCTCTCTTTCTCCTCTATCTGAAAATAAATAAATAAAATCTTTAAAAAAAAAAAAAAACCCCGTAGCCAACAGCAGTTCCTCCTCGTTTCACCCCCACCTTCCTCAGCCCCTGACAACCTCTAGCCTACTTTCT
>PVJI01029176.1:0-15615 GCA_004026765.1 Micronycteris hirsuta
TTCCAGACATCATGACTGCGAATCAAGCAAGCACACTTAAGCTATAAACTGTAGGGTACAAAGAGTTATTTACAGATCACAATCCTACTAACATTTGACCAGGAGTCACAGCGTGCCCTCTAAGCCTGTTCCTACTCTACCACCCACTACATTTCCAACAGGACTCAAAATATTCTAAGGTTATAATATCCCCGCTACAATGATAACATCTTCTTTCTTGCTGCATCTCTCTTCTTCATGGTAACTTCTTTTTAACATTTTTTTTTTCATTTATTGATGAGAGAGAGAGAGACATTGATTTGTTTTTCCACTCTATATTCATTCACTGGTTGTTTCTTGGATATGCCCTGACCAGGGATTGAAACCTGCAACCTGAAGCTTTGGGATAATGCTCCAACCAACCGAGCTACCTGGCCAGGACTTCCATGGTAACTTCTTCAACTTGCCAAAATGATGTAATTTTTTCTTTTCCTTTTTTGTTCAGCTGCTCCTGCATGGTTGCCAAGGGAAACCAGATAAGTAATTACTAAGTGTAATATTATTTTAAATATTCTCTGTCTGGATAAAGATGAACCACATGACTTTAATGATGTCTATTTCAAACTAGCTTCAGGCGCTTGCATTTACATTAGGCTTTTTATCGGGCTCGCAGGTGTTCTAGAGTAAAATTTCTGGAAGTCTAAGTGCCAGATAAGTAGGGTAATATCTAGGAAGAGAAAGTCCAGACAATGTTGTTGGGGAAATTGGGGGCAGACATGCATTATGGCATATTCCAAATGGTCCTAATTTAAAAAACTACACTGAGACCGGCCAGTCAGCCAGGACAAGTGGAATAGGGAAACAGACGAATAGCTGAACAAACTGGCTGAGCAATGTACAGCCAGATGAAGAAGGTCGCCTCCCTGGAGATAACATCTAGGCTTCAGTTGTATTTCAGCTCTGGGCCCAGAAAAGCAGCAAAACCAGATGGGCGAAGCCAAGACCAGCGTCAATGACCAAAGACCTCCTGCTCTGTCACTGACCAATTAGTGGAGACCACGACCCTGAAAAACACACCTAGAAAACTGATGAACAGTCTGCTGAAACCCTCCCCTTCTGCCTCGCCTAAAATTTTTGCCTGCAGGAGGGAGAGAGAGAGACAGACAGACAGACAGACAGACAGACAGACAGATATTCAAGACAAAGGACCCAGCCTGTGCTCTCTCTGGGGACAGCCCTCCCCTAACCCTGTTCCCTTTTCTCTATTCTTCCCTCACTTCTTCCCCCACAGGCACGCATCTCCTAAACTCTAAGGGACCCCATGAGGCTTACAGCTAGGGCAGCAATGGGCAGCAGCAGTTTGTCCCCCGCTAGTCCCCTGGACCTGTTCCCAAGGCCACTGTTTCTCTAACTTCCCAGTGAGCTAAGACAGCCCAGCCTAGGCTCTCCTGTTGCTTCTTCTAAGCTAGGTCCTTCCTTGTTTCACTGCCTCCAGCTTTAATAAACATACCCTCCTAGTCACCTGGACTCGTGAAGTCTTTCCTACACCAAGACTCGGAGACATAAGACGAGCTGACCAGTGTTTTTCTGATCAGTGCTCTTCTTCAAAAGACTCAGTTGCAGCTCCATGCAGCTCCTCCTCCAAGCCTCCACATTTCAGTGATCCCAATGTCTTCCCTTTTTTCTCTCAGCCCTAAGAGCGGTACATGCTTCCTGCAGTTACTCTCTTTGTGATACCTTAGCTTCCATGTTTGCATTTTCAGTTCCATATACATGGCTAAAAGTTACTTAGGTTAAATTCTCTCTGTTGAAATAATTTGTGTAGTTTATATCTTTTGTGCTGGACCCTGACTGATGAGCATGTGCCATTTTATTTTTTCCGTAAGAAGTACCATAGGTTTATGGCCCCCTAAGAGCATAGAGACGACGACCAATGTGCGTATTAGTGGGCCCACAGCTCGTGGGTTCCAGGTGAGGGGCATATGCTGTATAGCATAAAGGCTTTTCTGCTCAGATAAGCATATGATGCTGTGTAGTCACCAATTCCTAAACTATGAAAATTTCTAGTGATAAATTCAGCCTAAAGCAGAAAACTAATGAAAGCTGGGGCATGAGGTTTGTTACTACTCACTGAGCCTTCCTTTTGGCTCTCCAAGATAATTGAGCGCTACCCGTGGATGAGGCTTGGGACCTCTGCTGAAGTCATCTGAAGTCCGTCTCTTAGCGTAACTTACACTTAACACTTGTCGTAATGGTTGTTAGATAATTATTTGAGTGTTTTAAAAAATGTTCATTTACCTAATTGGACTGCTTCTTAAGGGCACAGCCTGTGTCTATTTTGTTTCCTTCCATGTTTTCAGTTCATAGCATGTGATCTGACAGAATATTTGCCAAGTGAGAAACAGGAGGAAAAAAAGATAATTTAAAGTCTAAAGCCCCCAGAGGACATACTATACAACTCTTCTGGGAGTCACCAAATGGTCTAGATGTCCAGGAAATTGTTTTCCTCTGAACTTCCTCTTCTTTTTTGTCCAAGGCTGCGCACCATCCAGGGATAGAATTTAGGGAGTGAGTTGGTGTATATCAGATGTTGTCGTTCTACTCCCCTTCCCAGTAACCTCACAGTAAAACAGGATGTCAAAATTTCTGGTCTAGAAAAAACAGTAGGCTTGAAAATCTTTCTGCTAAAAGCACTGAGAAATGCTAAATAAAAATCAGCAAGCACTATTTTAAATACATTTTTGAGTTAGGTCCTGCTTTTCAAAATCTATTCTGTTATTCTCTGTCCTCTTTTTTGGAGTGTAGTTCATTAACATTTAATGTAATGATTGACATGTTTTCATTTAAGTCTAGTGTTTATTATTTATCCTCTATTTGTCTCTTCTGCTTTTGTTTTGTTTTGCTGTTTCCTCACTTTCTACCCTCTTGGGATTATTTGAATATTTTTGGAATTATATTTTTACTTATGTATTGGCATTTTTTTTGAAAAATAGAAGGCAAGAAGAAGAGAGGAGGACCAAATATGAGACGGATTGACTCCATAAAAAATTCCATAGCATGAGTTTAAAGGAGCTGAACCGGGCTGTTGAGAACAGGACATCACATATTTGTAGAGTTGTCAGGAGCGGGAGCTGACTCAGCAACATGTAACAACACTGGTTTTTTAGCTATGCTTTTCTGCATTAATTTCTATGTGTTCACTTCAGAAGTTACAATATACATCACTAACTTTTCATTGTCTATTTGGATTTGAGGTATTCTGTCACATGAAATGTACAAATCTTCATTTGTATAGGTCCATTTAACCCTCTGTTTGGTGTCCTCTGTGCTCTAGTAATCTTATGTACCACACCTGTACACAGGGAGGGGCAAAAGTAGGTCTACGGGTGTGAGTGAGTGAAACATAGAGTTTGTTCTTGCATGTAAGAAAGTTAATTATTATATTATTTTCCACATGAACAACTGTAAACCTACTTTTGCCCCACCCTGTACATTATACATTCCAAAAATAATGCTATAATTTTTGCTTTAAACCATCATGTTTCTTTTAAAAAAGTCAATAGTCAAATGTATTTACTAGATATTAGATATTTATCATTCTTAACGTTCCTAATTATTCCCCCAAATCCGAGTTTCTGGTTGGCGTCCTTTCCCTTCAGTCTAATGAACTCCCTTAGCATTTCTCGTAGTGCACTTCTGGTGGACAGGGGTCTCCTGGTTTGCCTTTACGTGAAAACTTCTTGTTTTCGCCCGGCTGGTGTAGCTCAGTGGATTGAGCGCGGGCTGGGAACCGGAGGGTCCCGGTTCGATTCCCAGTCGGGGCACATGCCTGGGTTGCGGGCGGGATCCTCAGTGGGGGCCATGTGGGAGGCAGCCATACGTTGCTGTTTCTCTCCCTCTCTTTCTCTCTCCCTTCCCCTCTCTCTAAAAAATAAATAAATAAAATCTTAAAAACAAACAAACAAAAAAACTTCTTGTTTTCTTTCCTTTTCTTAGGCCATTTTCTTGGTGCTAATACAGCATGCTGAATGGACAGTTTCATTCTTTAAGCACTTGAAATATTTTCTTCCATAATTTTTGATGAAAAGTTTAAAGTAATTGAGTAACTTTTCCTCTTGTATATAATGTATTGTTTTTACAATGGCCTCTCTATTTTTGGTTTCAGCAGTGTATTTGTTTTATATTTATATGTAAAAATTATTTTAAAACTTAGCAGCTAAAACAGTGTACACTTATTACAGTTTCTGTGGGTCAAAATTCAAAATAGAGAAGGAGGGAGAGAAGTTATTGTGATATGTCTATATGAGGTTTTCTCTGATCTTGACTGGGATTTGTGAAGCTTCTTGAGTATATAAATTTATGTCTTTCACCAAATATGGAAAGTTTTGTTGCGAACATTTCCTTACATGTTTTTTTGCCCTATTCTCCCTCTTCTCTCTTTTTGGGATTCTAGTTTCCTGCATGTCAGCCCTTTTGATACTGTCTCTTAGATTCCTAAGGCGCTGTTAATTTTTTCAATTACTTTCCTTTTATTTTTCAGACTGGACAATTTCTGTTGTAACTTGAAATTAACAGACTCTTTCTCCTCTCAACTTTGTTCTGCTATTAGGTCCATCCAATGGATTTTTTAAAATTTCAGATATTGAAATGCCCATTAAAATATGCAACAATATTATAACTGTTATTAGTCACATTTTTTAGTATAATAGTAGCCTCAAAAATTGAAAGTGGTCAGACCTCCCACAACCTTTGAAAATATTGTTACTTAGAAGATATTCAACAAATGTTTGCTGATTTGGATTTAATTGTAAGAAAACCAGTGAAAGCAACATCAAGCCATAGAAAGTCTAGGAAGGGACCAAGAGAAGGGACCAAGATACAGCAGGTATCTTCACTGACTTATTCTGGGAAGTCAGACACTCAGAGTAGTGTGATAAGTAGAGTACTAAGGGAAAGGAGTTTATGTCTTCATTCACAGCCAAGAAGGTTTTAAGTCTGTATGGCAGACAGATTGTGAGGTGGCTTCCATGATCTGTCACACATTTGCGTAATCTTCTCCCCTGGGGTATAGGTAGGACATGTGACTTGCTTGTAACCAATAGAATATGAGAAAGGTGATGGGATGCCACTCCTGTGATTATGTTGTGTAAGACTGTCTTGCTCATGGACTCACTTTACAGGCCGTCTTTGCTGGCTTGATGAAGTAAATGGCAATATCAAGGAAACCTACATGGCAAGGAACTATAGGTGGCCTCTCGTCTCCAGCCAGTGAGAAGCCAGGGCGCTCAGTCCTACAACCACAAAGAACTGAATTCTGCCAACAGCCCACATGAGCTTAGGAGCAGATTTTCCCCCAAGTGAGCCTCCAGATGAGAACACAGCCCAAGGCTTGATTGCAGCCTTGCTGAGGACCCAGCAAAGCCACTCCTGGATCCTGACCCCCAGCAATGGTGAAATAATAAAAGTGTGTTGTTTTAAGCCACTAAATTGTGGTCATCTATTTTGCAGCAATAGAAAAGGAATATAATCTGCACTGTTACAGAATTTTGCTAGCTTTTATTTTGTTGACAGTGATTTTTCTGATTTTCATATTTAATATGCTGCTTGAGTTATAGGAAATGAAATATTTTGAAAGCAGCAATTTTATGGCGTAATTGCAGGAACAATAGGACTCTGGGGAACCCACAAGAAAGGCATATTTTTATAATCTGTTGCCAGCAATTCCACTCTTGGGAATTTGTCCATGGAAATAAAAGCCCCATTCAGTAAGTGAGGATAAATGAGTGTGTGTGTTTAATTCCATTGTTGTAGTGGCAAAATTTTTAACAGCTATTGCTAAATTGCTTTCCAAAAAGGCTATTAGAATTCATATTTCCACCAGCAATGTATGAGTACCCTTTTCCCTATGTCTCTGTAGTGGATGACGTTATCTGTCTACAGTAGTTTGCCAGGGCTGCCATCACAAAGTACCACAGACTGGGTAGCTTAACAACCAAAATTATTTTCTCGCAGTTCTGGAGGTTACAAGTTTGAGATCAAGGTGAAGATAGGATTGATTTCTTCTAAGGCCTCTTTCTGTGGCTTGTAGATGGCCGCCTTCCCCTTTCATTTTCACACGATCATCCCTCTGGGTGTGTCTTTCCTCCTCACATAAGGATTGCAGTTATATCACATAAGGAGTCATCCCAAAGACTTTGTTTTAACAAATTGTCTCTTTAATAAAGACCCTGTCTCCAAATATAGTTACATTCTGAGGTGCTGAGATTTAGGGCTTCAATATATAAATCCCTGGGGGGGAGGCTGGGGTGTAATTTAGCCCATATTACTACTCTTGATTTAGCTTAAATACTTCTTCCTCGGAAGTAGTATTTTCCTGACCTTGAGAGAGGTTTGCATTCCTTTGTCACTTCTCCTTCATGACATTTTATAGTTGTAATGTTACCCCTTTGGGTAAAACAAACAATGAGGATCACCCTTAACGTATATGTTAGTGTATGTGAGTGTAGTGACATGGAAATGTAGAAACGCACAGGAAGACACGATCTGGATTGGCGACACTGGTGACAAGGGCGTTGGAGGAGAGGCTGCGGCGAGTAGAGTGGGAGAGATGTAGTAAGCAAGCAAAACTCAACAACAACAACAACAACAAAAAAAACCTGAAAAAAAAAATAGTGTTTGTGCACGTATAAGTAATATTATGCAATTTACTATTCTTAAAAATTGTTCTTTAGGCCCTGGCTGGATATCTCAGTTGGTTAGAGCATTGGCCTGATACGCCAAGGTGGCAGGTTCCATCTCCAGTCAAGGCACAGGTAAGAACCAACCAATGAATGCATAAATAAGTGCAACAACAAAACAATGTCTCTCTCTCCCCTGTTTCTCTCTAAAATCAATCAATAAAATTTTAAAACGTGTTTTTTATTGTCTGTGTGTCGTAGTATAACAAAGAATTGCAAACCCTCAGTGATACAGAGCATTTGTTTATCTTTTATATCTGTGGTTTGTCTGGGTTGGCTGAGAGGCTTTGCTCAATGTGGTACTTACTCTCTGGGATGAGCAGGTAGACTGGGGCAGGCTGTGAGCTCCAGCACTGTGGCAGCAGCTAGAAAGGTATCAGAGAGATACAGGTAGGAACTGAATTGACTGGCATCAGGGTAAGAGCTGGAGATGCTGCTTCCTTCCAGACAGAAGTGCTGGCAGAGGCCATTGTCCTTTTCTAAGCCCTCCCCCAAAAGAGATGCCAGGTGAGCACCATATCTGAGTGGCCATCAACCTGGATAACACTGTGAGCCTTGCCCTGGTGATTCCCTGAGACCCTGCCCCATCCAACTTGTGGGCCCACCAAAGCTGTTTCCAGTGGCTTTTCCATACGAACAGCCAGTCTTGGCTTATGCTTCAGACTTCCCTAAAACAAGAAGCGGCTGGCCTTGGTGTGCCCCCTACCTTCACTAAATGGTTGCACACCCTTCACTAGCAGCAGCTGGCCTTGGTTTGCAGCTTGGCCTCTCCTGGGGAACCTCTAAGCCCAGCACAAGTAGCAGCTATCTGCAGATCTCTTTGTAGTTAATGCAGGGTGGCCCTGGGAGGACACAAGTGGTGACTGACCTTGGTCTGCTCCTGCCAGGAGACTCCAGAGCCGCCTCCACAAGTGACACACTCAAGGAGCAGACTCAGTAGGCACCAAAGGCATGTTGAAGCAAATCCTGCTCCTTGGGATGGGCCCTGTACAGCTGATCTTCCACTGTGGTCACAGTCAGCTCTTGCAGCCTATTGGCCTGGAGGTGCTCTCCTGTTAATGTGCCAACAGCAATCAAGGCTCAACTACAATGGAAGGGTGTACAAAGCCCACACAGGGTGGGGGGATGCACCTGGAGTACCCAGCTCAGGTGATCAGAGAGACTGTGCCACTGGACCGTACAGAGCACCATAAAGCCACCCTGCCAAGACTGGGAGACATAGCAATTCTACGTAATACATATAAACCAACACAGGGAGGCTGCCAAAATGAGAAGACAAAGAAACATGTCCCAAATGAAAGAACACAACAACAACAACAACAACAAACAGACAAAGAACCAACCAAAATAGAGACAAGCAATCTACTAGATGGAGACTTCAAAACACTGGTTATAAGGCTGTTTAATGAACTTAGGGGAAGAGAAGAATAAATTAGTGAGAACTTCAACAAAGTCATAGGAAACATAAAAATGAAGACAGAATCTAAAAAAAAAAAAACCCAAAACGAAACACTTAGATATGAACACATTACCTGAAATGAAGAACACATTACAAGGAATCAACAGTGGAGTAGATGAAGCAGAGGATCAAAGCAGATTTAGAAGATAAGAAAGCTGAAAACACCCAATCAGAACAACAAAAAGAAAAAGAACCCTAAAAAAATGAGAGTAGTATAAAGAACCTCCAGGACAACCTCAAGTGTACCAATATTTGCATCATAGAGTTCAGGAAACACAGAGGGCCCCAAACAAGATGAACTCAAAGAGGACCACACCAAGACACATCATAATTAAAATGCAAAAGGTTAAAGACAAAGAGAGAATCTTAAAAGCAGCAAAAGAAAAGCAGCTGGTTATTTACAAGGGAGCTCCCATAAGACTGTCAGCTGATTTCTCAACAGAAATTTTGTAGGCCAGAAGGGATTGGCAAGAAATATTTAAAGTGATGAAGTGCAAGGACCTACAGCCAAAATTACTCTACCCACCAAAGCTATCATTTAGAATCAAAGGACAGATAAAGAGCTTTGCAAACAAGAAAAAGCTGAAGGAGTTCATCACCACCAAACCAGTATTATAAGAATTGTTAAATGGTCTTTGAAATGTGAGGGGATTTGGGGGGATAATGAAAAAGGTAAAGGGATTAAGAAGTACAAATTAGTAGCTACAGAATAGTCATGGTGAATATAGGGAATATAGTAAAAAATACTGTAATAACTATGTATGGTGTCAAATGGGTACTAGATTTTTCGGGGTGATAACTTAGTAAGTTATATAATGTCTAATCACTGGGCTGTATACCTGAAACTACTATAATATTGTATGTCAAATGTAACTGAAAAGTAAAAAAAATATTTAAAGAAAAAAATCTAATCTATAATAGTTATATAAATGAAATTTAGATTTAGACATTTCTATGTATACATAAGGAGTTTTATGAAAGGATGGACCCAAAATTAATGGTAATTATGTGCATATGATAGAGTGTGAAATCATTTTTAGTTTTTGTTTTTTTTACTTTGTGTGGTTTAAATTTTTTTTTTTTGCCATGGATACACTGCTTTGTAAAATCTAACAACAATAAAGATATATTACTGGGGAAATAAAAGTGGTTTTTTTCAGACCGGGGTGGGGGTGGGGGTGGGGAAAGGGACAAGGAGCCTGAGCGGGGAAAGCCCTACGGAGTCAGGCTGGCTCCACAAACAGCCGCGGTCCATAAACAACTTAAGCGAAATATTTTCTGACTTTGCCAACACGATTTTGGTCACTGTGCAAAATCACTGAGTTGAGTCATGTAGTTACTCAGCTATAACTGGCTATATATTATCATCCTAATTTAATTTGATAATTATTTCATACTTTATGAGAAAAGAAATTAAAGCAATAAATCCCCCAAACCTAACTGAGTACTAATCACTTAGGGAGCTTTCCGAATTATATCAATCAAAGCCCGACTGCTAACTCAAGTCTATGAGTCAGGGCGTGGAAATCAGCCCATTCGCAAAGCTCCTAGATCATTTTCATGATTACCCCCATTTGGGAACTGTTGGGTAAAGCCAGTTTTGTAGAGTTTTCCCTGCATTCTCTCTTCCACACAGATGATGAATGAAAATGAAGAAGAATTGCCCGGCTGGTGTAGCTCAGTGGATTGAGCGCGGGCTGGGAACCAGAGGGTCCCGGTTCAATTCCCAGTCGAGGCACAGGCCTGGGTTGCGGGCCAGGTCCCCAGTGAGGGCCATGTGAGAGGCAACCATACATTGCTCTTTCTCCCTTCCTTCTCCTCTCTCTGAAAAGAAATAAAGAAAATCATAAAAAAAAAAAAAAGAAAATGAAGAAGAATTAAAAGAATTACGTGATTGTTTGCAGGCCTTTCAGCTGTCTTGCTGATCCGGGCTGGCTGTTTACATTGCTCCCACATCACAACCACAAATCTTGCTGATCCGGGCTGGCTGTTTACATTGCTCCCACATCACAACCACAAACAACACACAATGGCCAGTCCTCCACATTGCTCAACTGTGTGGACGTGGATCTCATAAGGAGCCATGAAACGTGGGGATCTGCCCTAAGGGTATTCTATAGACTCGTTGGGGAGACTGGTTTTCTTTGTAAGAGAAGTTTAACAGTTTATACACGTTTTTGACCAGGCTGACCTCCATGTGGAGAATTTTCTAACAGGGTTGAAAAACTTCCACATACCAAGAAGCACTTCCTTAATCTAAAAATGCAAGTTTTCCCTCACACTTCCAGGCTCGTTCAGTGAGCCTAGAGGTACATGCCTTACATAGGCATAGAATAATTTCCTGAGTTCAGTTTTTAAAAATTTATTTGGTTCCTTTAATGCTTTGTAATGAACAACCAGTCTTCGAGTTCAGACTCTTTGGAACAAGAGAAGATAAGCCAATTTTTTGTCCTCTGGCTAAGAAAACTGGGAAAAAGGTTGATGTCCAGAACTTGGGGCGTTAGGGGAGGTGGAAGGTTTAGGACCCGTGGATATGCAGGAAAGAAACTCCATGAGAGAGAACATGAAGGAAAACAGAGCGGGCGCTACGTGTCCTTTGGCAAGCTTGTCAAGTTTGTCTCCTTGTGAAGAAAAAAATCAAGATGATAGACAGTTGACAATCTGAACCAGTTTTGAAAATGTCTCTATAATACAGTCAAAGGAATTTGGAATTTACAGAGATTCAGGTAATTTTCTCGTCATATTTTACTTGGGTGAAATGTGCTGATAAAAGTAAGTAAACCTAGCCCTGGCTGGTGTAGGTCGGTGGATTGAGCGCGGGCTGGGAACCAAAGGGTCCCGGTTCGATTCCCAGTCAGGGCACATGCCTGGGTTGTGGGCCAGGTCCCCAGTGAGGGCCATGAGAGAGGCAACCATACATTGCTGTTTCTCTCCCTCTCTGTCTCCCTCCCTTCCCCTCTCTCTAAAAATAAATAAAATCTTAAAAAAAAAATGGCTCCACTAGTAAACCTAAAGCCATATGAAGGGCTGGAAACTTCCATTCCCAGCCATTACATCTTAAACATCTCCCTTGCTCAATTTTAAAGATTTTATTTTATTTATTTCAGAGAGAGGAGAAGGGAGGGAGAAAGAACAATGTATGGTTGCCTCTCACATGGCCCTCATTGGGGGCCTGGCCCACAACCCAGGCATGTGCCCCGACTGGGAATCGACTGGGAATTGAACCAGGACCCTCTGGTTCCCAGCCCACGCTCAATCCATTGAGCTACACCAGCCGTTTTTTTTTATTTTTAAAGATTTTATTTATTCATTTTCAGAGAGAGAAGGGGCTAGACCGAGGGAGTTCCACCATGCCTCTTCTCTCCCTCCGTTTCCTCCATCCATTATTCCTCCTTCATAATACACCACTTACCATTATATTAAAGGTGGCAATGTCTTTAAAAAATCCAGAACAAAACTAGTGCTTCTAGAGCTATGCCGTATAATGCTCTAGGTAAAAACATTGCCTTCACTTCTCAAAAAGCAGACACTTAACCAAGTAAGTGTTAGTTTGCTTTAGGTTGTCTTGGAGAACATTTTGGCTGTCCAAATTTGTCTGTCCAAATTATTTTTATTAAAATAGCTACACATTCATTTCCAATTTGAACTGGTAAAGTGCTTTTAAAATCCTTCAAATTTATCTGAAGTGCAGCTAAAATGTAGAACTCAATTTCAGTAGATGTGTGCAATTTGTTTTCAGATTTAGATTGTTTCAATTTTGTTCTGGTGTTAGCTTAGGCTACCACAATTTAATCAATCTGGGGAAAAAAGGATGAGTCCAGTTAAAAATTTTTTTGTATTATATTTGGCTTTCATTAAGAGAAGAGGTTTTTATTCTAAGCAAATGAGAACAGACTGGGAAGTGCCATGTTAATGATGCTTATAAGTTAATACAATAGAAAATTTACAAGCAATGGAGAATAATTAGCAGTTAAAAGCTGGTTTTTGAAACAAGTGATAAAACTGACTGACCAAGAAAACAGGACAGAAAACAAATTATTGAAATCAGGAATGAAAGAGAAGTTATCACTATATATTCTATGTTAATAAACTATTTTGGGTGATGGAAACATTCTTTATCATAATTGATATTGTTATATTTGATAAAACTCATTGAATCGTATGCTTAAGGTTTATGTGTTTCATTGTAAATAAATTTTACCTTATTTTTTAAAATATTTTATTTATTTTTTTAGAACGGAAGGGAGGGAGAAAGAGAGGGAAAGAAACATCAATGTGTTGTTGCCTTTCATGCGCACCCTACTGGAGACCTGGTCTGCAACCCATGCATGTACCCTGAATAGGAATTGAACCAGCGACCCTTTGGTTCACAGGCTGGCACTCAATCTACTGAGCCACACAAGCTGGGGCCAATTTTTACCTTAATTTTTAAAAATTGAATTGAATGTCTCATGATCTCAGTTGGCTTTTCTTTCCTTTTGTATATGCTTTTATGCCAACCATGTTTAGGTAAGACTTGAATTTATTCTACTTGCAAATGAAATTTGTAACCTATTCATTTTGTAGTTACTATAATTCTATGTTCTTATTTCCTTTCTTCTTAGATTATAAACTCCTTAAGAAGAGGACTGCGTCGTTGGTATACTGTGTTCCGAGACCTCATATAATGCCATGAACTTTGTGGGTGTTTGACAACTATCTGGATTATTTCTCAACTCTCGGCTTTTGATCATGATTAAAGTGAGCAGAGCTAAACCAAGATAGGATCAAATGGTAGGCATTTAAGAGGACAAATTCAAGAGTGCCTGTGAGTGTTTTTCTTTGTGAATATACAGCTATCTGTTCCAAAACAGATGACGAACGATGTGGGTTCATTTCACACAAACTATTTCTTTTCTCTTCGTTGCTGGGCATAATTAAGACTTTCTGGTTTTTTTTTTTTTTAAGATTTTATTTATTTTCAGAGAGAGGAGAAGGGAGAGAGAAAGAGCAATGTATGGTTGCCTCTCACATGGCCCTCACTGGGGACCTGGCCCGCAACCCAGGCATGTGCCCCGACTGGGAATCGAACTGGGACCCTCTGCTTCCCAGCCTGCACTCAATCCACTGAGCTACACCAGCCGGGCAAGACTTTCTGTTTTTAATGGGTTTAGAAAGTCACCTCAAAAATGTTACTTTGTTGTAAAAACATCTTTAGTAAAGTTAAAGTTTCCTTTGACTCACTTCCCTGTCAGAAACTTCATGAACAAGAATGAAATCACACAGGATGCAGAGGAAAAAGTTCCCTAATGTCCATTGAATAGTTAAATGTCTATGCAAGTGTGTACACCACCCTCATGGTCAGCATTAATTAAGAGAAAATAATATAGAAGAAAGAATATTAAATATGCATGGGAATCTTGAGTGGATAAGGTTAACTTCTAAGGGTATTGCTTTCAGGTAGGAAAAGAAGTATTAAAAGGACAGACAGGAGAAAGATAAAGAAGTAGGGGACAAATTGGGGTGAGGAGACTAATTTTTAAGGCATCCGAAGCATGAGTTCACCGATTTAAGACCAAATGCTCCTTTCTTTTATCCTCAAGATTTATTGTGCACTGACTTTGTACCAGGTGCTCTGCCAGTCTCCATGGCTACTGAGACATTCCCTGCCCTTGGGCACAGTCTGGGACTTGCAGGAACACTGTGGGCAATATGTACAAAGTGCCTCACATTTCTGAAAATTTAGGGAACTTTCTGTCTCGTCGTGTTTTCTCACTTTTTGAATCCTAGTGCTCACTCTATCCTCCTCCCAATTAGATTTCAAACTCTCATACAGAAACATGCTATCTATGTCTTACAATATGTTTTCTTTTGATTTTTTAAAATCCTCACCCAAGGATATGTTTATTGATTTTAGAGAGAGAGGAAGCGGGGGAGAAAGACAGAGAGAGAAACATTAATGTGAGAGAGAAACATTGGTCGGTTGTCTCCTATACGCACCCCAACCAGGGATTGAACCTGAAACCTGGGGATGCGCCCTGACTGGGACGTGAACCCATGACCTTTGTTGTACCGGATGATGCTCCAACCAGCTGAGCCTGGCTAGGCCTCCTCTTTTATTTCACACAGCACTTAACGACTGTGGGCAGCAGAACACTACTGTCCTTGGACCCAAGCAAATGGACCTTTGCCTCAGAAGTCTCCATTTATCACACACACAACTATGGTTGCATGAAGGGACCCATGGGCGGTGTGTCACTGGTGGGATGGTCTCAGCTATGGCAGCATGACCTGTCATCCTACGCAGCCCCTGTTGAGATTAACAGCATTCATATCTTCATCCTTTGCTCCACGTCCTCAAAATATCAAGTGACTGTGTCTCGGTGGTGAAGGTTCTAGGCTGTGCCACTCCCAACAGCAAAAGCAAACAGTATTTCTGAGGGAAAGATGTGAGCAGCAGAAGTGTTTAGGTAAGGGAAAAAAACAAATTCATTAACTTGTCAATTCCTTCCTCCCTCAGAGGAATACAATAGATTTTTGTACAATAGATGAATATAATATATTTTTGCATGTTGAATTGTTATATACCAGTACTGTCCAGCATCCATTTTCTTGCTTGCTCACAATTGAACGTGACACCTGGAAAACATTTTGAAATATTAAATGATTGATATTACTCTTATATTGATAGTAATATGTAGGTCTAGATAGAGCATGTGTGAAGGGTGATACTGATTCTTTACATAAAAGCTTGGATATTGATATTGATTTAAGAGATGGTAAAAATCATTGTACAGTAGTGATTTATATGATTAGATTAAAATATTTTGTAATATTTAGCAATTATAAGAATTTATCACATATGGCTTTATTAATGTTTGAATATGATACATAAAATTCATGAGTTGTTTCTGAATCCAAGTAAAATCTTCAGAGATTTTTTTTAACTATATTTTATTGATTATGCTGTTACAGTTGCCCCACTTCCCCCCTTCTTTCCCCCCACCCCCTTACCCCTCTTTCCCCTCCCTTTAGTTTTGTCCATAGGTCATACACATAAATCCTTCTGCTTCTGCACCTCCTATAATATTCTAACCTCCCCTTGTCTGTTGTCTACCTCCCATTTATGCTACTTGTTCTGTGCCCCATTCCCACCCTCTCCCCCTACCACTCCCCTGTTGATATTCCTCCATTCCTCATATAACTCCCTTCAACATTTCATACAATAAAGGCTGGGTGGTGATGAACTTCTTGAACTTGATCTTATCTGCAAAGCACTTTCTCTGCCCTTCCATTCTAAATGAAATCTTTGCTGGATAGAGTATTCTTGGATGTAGGTCCTTGCCTTTCATGACTTGGAACACCTCTGTCCAGCCCCTTCTTGCCTGCAAGGTCCCCTTTGAGAAATCAGCTGACAGTCTTATGGGGATTCCTTTGTAGGTAACTGTCTCCTTTCCTCTT
>PVJI01029177.1:0-15577 GCA_004026765.1 Micronycteris hirsuta
GGGGTGGGGCTTGGGAGGTTTGCTGAGAAGAAGATGAAGGTATTAAGCAACAAACACACTCATACACAGACAACATTGTGGTGACTACAAGAGGGAATGGAGAGGGCTAAATGGTGACAGAAAGAGACTTGGGTGGTGAACACACAATACAATATACAGATGATGTATTATAGAATTGTGCACATGAAACCTATATAATTTTATTAACCCACGCCACCCCAATAAATTCAATAAAAATAAAAAAAGTTATGTTATAAGCTACACATAAAAAAGAGAGATTTTAACTTAAAATAAGGTATTGTCAGTAAAGTTGAAAATACTTACTAGTCCTCAGATTTTCTTCTTCCTACTCCTCCTGAGGTAACTCTACCTTGAGTTTGAAATTTGTTAGTTCTTTTTTAATTTTTCTTTTTACTTTTATGCCTAATTGTATACCCTTAAGCAATGTTAGAATTGTATTGCATGTATTTAAGCTTGATATATAAATGGTATCGTACTATATTTTTCTTTTTGCCTTCACCATCACATTTGGAGACATAGACATTTTGTTATATGTAGCCTTAGTTCAAACTGATATACAGTATTCTCTATGAATACACCAAAATTAACTTATTCATTTTTCTATTGATAGGTATTTAGGTTGACTAGTACTATTAGGTTTGCCATTATAGGTACAGATATTTCTCTAAGTTATATGTTTAAGAGAGGAATTTCTGGGTCATTAGGGTAACTTCATTTCAAACTTCAGTAGATATTGATAAACTGTTCTCAAAAAAAGTACCAATTATTCTCTTTCAAACCCACTTCAATCAAACATCTGTCCTCAGTCCACTCAAAAGACAGTCATCAATGTCACTATCTCCACATTGCCAAATCTAGTATTCAGTTCCGTTTCTCTTCCTCGGGTATTAGAGCACCCCAGGTTTTCAGCCTTCCTCTCTCTCTATTCATTATCTAGATGATTGCATTCAATCTTAAAGCTTAAAATACCATTTATATACAATGATGCCAACACTTTTATCTCCAGCATCAACCTGTCCTCTGAAGTCTATACTTTGGTTACCAGTCATCTCTAAATGGATGTCTTCAGCAACTAACCTTTCATGAACTGAACCTTGATTTCTGTCTAGGCCCAAACTTGATTTCCTCCCAGTATTTCTAGTTCAAAATTACTAACATGCAGTTTGCATAGTCAACATTTTAAAGATTATTCTTGTTTTTCTTCTTTCATCTTCTATATCTAACCCATCAGCAAATCCTGTTGGTACAACTTTGAAAACATATCCAAAATTCAACCTTTTTCACCATCTCTACTGCTACACTTAGTACAAGGCTAGATGGAAACCAGAGAGGGGCAGTTTAGGGAGGTGGGTAGAGCATGAACTCAAATCACAGCTTTGCTGCACTTCTGTGTGCTTCAGTTTCCTCATCTGTAAGGTGGGAATTTTAATAGTAAACTCCTGTTAAAATTCTGTTAGAGTTCTGTTGGGGTTAAATAAGTTAAAAATTGGGAAGCACTTAAAGTAGTATTTAGTACTCCATCTGTGACACTTGTAATCTGTACTTCATATATTAGTCAAAAGGATCCTTTTAAAACATAGTTGTCATTTATATGCCAACCTTAAATGGTTTCAAAGCACACTTTGAAACTCAAAGTCCTTGTTATAGCTTATCCAGTTCTGGTTAAGCTAAGCTAGCTCTGCCTACCTCTCCGATATCAAATTGTAATACTCCTTATTTCCTTCAAATGCAGCAAGCATGCCACTCTTTCAGAGATTTAGTATTGATGTCCTCTCCACTTGGAATAACTTTCCTGAGATTGCTTACATGGCTTTTTCCAGTACTACAGTCAGGTCACTGCTTAAATGCCACATTGTCAGAGAACAATTCCTTGACCTCATTCCCAAAATAGGAGTTCTTATTAGGGCAACCCAGAAATTTCTCTTTCCTCATTTCTTACATTGTCTTTCTTCATGGCACTCACCATTTCCTGTCATTATTATATATTTATTGTTTTTATTTTTCTTGCCTACTCGTATACAAGTTCCTTGAAATCAGAACTTCATCTTGTCTATGCTCGCCATGCCTAGAACAGTGCCTGCCACATAGTAGGAATTCAGTAAATGTTGTAGAATAAATGGTTAAATCTTCTCTTTTGCAATTTCTCATGGCAAGTGCTCTGCTCTAGCTAGATAGTTACTTGCTGTCTCCCAAGTCTACCTTGTCCACGCCCCTGCCCTTGTCCTCCTGGTCACCCACTGCTGGAAAGCCATTACCAACCACTCCTTCCAAATATTACCTATATTTAAAGGCCCATTCAAGCCTCACCTCTTTTATGAAACTTTCCTCAGTCCAAACCAGAACAAAATCTACATCCTCTGAACAATTATGGTATTTATTATATATTCTTCAGTTTTGCATTTACTAGTTATATGTCTGTAGAGTTAATTATTTAATATGTCTTTACTTTTAAAATCTTTCAGAGAGGGTCCCTTGTTTTTCTTCTTCTGAAATTTCCCAAAACATTTCATGTATATGTTTATAATAAATACTTAGTGAATAAGTGAATGCATAAATAAAATTAAAAGATACTCAGTATGTGAACAATGAACTTTTAACAGACTAGTTCCCAGTTTTAGATTTATTGTGAACTCTAAGGAAAGTGTTTCTAAAATTAAGATATCTTCTCGATATGGCATATTTCATTTTTCATGGACCAACTCATCATCACATTCTCTATCTCATCCACCTCTTCGTTTATGTAATAATGTTGGTCACCGTGCACCTGAGAACTAGTGTTCTCTCCTGACATTGCTCCATGACATAGACGAAGAAGTTGGACCTTGGAGGGAATTCTTAAGGGGCAATAGAAATATAAACAAATAATTAAAAAACAATGTGATGTACTAAACAGAAATGTATGAGCTGCCCTAAGGACAGTGAGGATAATGCACCCAATTCTGCTCATCATTTGGGAAGGTGTTGTGGTCAGAAAGGATCACAGATAAAAATGACATCAATTGAACTTTGCTGAATGAATGGAAGTTATCGGACAGGGGAAGAAGCCAAGGAAATAGCACACAGAGAGGTTCAGTAGCAAGACATTAGAGAGGGCAATTTCAGTGCAGTGATGGGAGCTAAAGCTTTCTCAGCACTCCCCTTACTCTTTACACTTGCTTCTGTCACAAATATTACACAATTTTGTAACTGTTTAGGAGTCAGTTGCCATTATTAATTACTGTTTTCCTCATTTACATAACTGCCTTTGTGCCTAGCATTGTGCCTGACACCGAGTTCAAACTTCCTAACTTCTGGATGCTTGGGTGGCTGGATGATATATGGAGATGCTGGCTGGCTGGATATGTGGAGATGCCATTTCGGCTTGGACACATTTAGAGCATCTCCCTGTAAACAGGCACGTCTTAGTGTCAGTCACAGGATGATTTGGACAGCAAAGAAAATGTCATCAGATATGAAGTAGAACTGGGTTTGTTCTGAGCCCTTGGAAAAAGCATACCGGTTACCAGGTCCTGGAGGATGCTCTGTCTTTGAAGAGCCTCATCTATAATAGTCCCCTCATCTGAATTTCCATGTACTTTGAAATAATAATAATAATAACACATAGATTGAAAAATAACAAAATGTAATTATGAGATCACTTTGAAGTACCTGAATTGAAAGATACTATGCAAAATAAAATATGCTTATTCTATGAAAAGCAGAAAATCCAAAATATCTTGGTTCACTAATTAAAGTATCTTTCTAATTTCCAATTCCTTTCCTTTCTAACTGCAGGGGTGACTGCTGGCAAGATCTGCCTCCACTGCCAGCTTCTGAACAAAGTCAAGAAATCAACATTATAATTATGCATTGTTTCCACAGCAAGCAATCTTGCAGCTCTGAGCAAAACAGCACTTTTTAGATCCTGCCAGAGTATGTGTGGCAAAGAAAGATTAATTAGCTTCTCACTAATTGACAGAATTTCCTTTCACATCTGCTTGGACTTGGTGTGAGTTTCAATGTCTCTAACTTAAGTGCCTGAAGCTGATCAAACATGCATATAATTTAAAGTACCTTCCCAAACCTAAAAGAAGCCTGGGACCTGAGTTCCTAATCTTTAAACAGTAGAGATGTGGGAGAAGGGCTTAGGGGTATGGGTGGCGAATCCCGGGGAGGCAGCAGAGAGCAGTGGGGTTAAAAGTTGGATGCGGGCAAAAGTGGGGTATGACACCTGAGGGGGGGCTCTATCGCTAGTCATGTGTCTGGCAAATCATGCCACCTCTTTGGACTTCTCTTCTTGCTCGGGTGTCAGATGCACCAGTGGTTTTCTCACTGTGCTTCCCAGAGTCCTAGAATTTTCCACATTTCCTTAGAAATCTCTTGGACACCAGAGCAGTGCTGTTGCCTGTCTTATTGAAGACTTATGTTCAGCAGAACTTCCTGCTATGATGGAAATGTTCTAAATGCACGCTGTCCAATAGGTTGCCGCTTGCCACTAGTGGCTACGGTGCTGACCTGTGTCTAGTGTAACTGAGAAACTGGATTTTAAATTTTATTTAATTGTAAATAAGTAAATTTAAATAGTCCCATGTGGCCAGTGACTGCCACATTGGGTTATGTAGCTTTGCAGGGTCTGAGTTATGGTTTGAGTGGACAGGACCCAGGACTTTTCCCATTTCTGCTTCAATCAGAACACATCTGCCTGTCTCTGTTCTCAGTAATGTACTTTCAGGACGGTTTCCCTGAGCCAAGGGTTCTATAGCTAAAGGGCATTTGAAAACAACTAGGCTAAATTATCTATAAGGTTCTTAGACTTTGAAAACTCCTAACGCCAAGATCCTAACCTCCCCAAACACACACTGCTGGGCGTGGAGGGGAGAGGAAACAGCCGACACCATTGTTATACTCCATTTTGCCTGACACGGGGGACAATGCTAATGCAGCTGTGTGGGCTCTTCACTGGAGAGTGTCCTGGCTCCTTTGACAGGACAAAGGCCTTTCATGGTATCCCCAGCTGTTCCATCCAACTTGCTCCCCAGGGGCTGCTCATGGCTCTCCTGCTGGTCCTAGACTCAGATCATGGAGAGAAAGGGGATCCAGAGACCAGAAAAAAAGTCAAAATGAAGTTATTTTCTCAGACTATTAAGGTTCTCTTATCACACAGATAGGAAGAAGGGGCCAAGGATTTCCCAAGTAAAAGATGCCCAAGACTCTGCCAAAGCTATCTCAGGACACCCACCTCTGTCAATGGGGACTTTGGTGACTGTTGCTCCTGGGGTTGGGAGCTGGGGTGGTCGTGGGGTCCTGTGTGCACTTGCTGGGGGAGGGCGGTCAAAACAGACACTATGAGTTGCACATAGTGAGGTTTAGGGTGACTGTCAGGTGTGAGCCCTGAGATAGGAGCCCAAGGGGGTCACTATCTATGAGATAAAAATCTCATCTGAATAAAATATTTTTGTGAGATGACCAAGACATGAGGTTTAGAGCATTCATATCCCAGGACTGCCTACAAAATTGCAAACCACAGAATGTAAATCTTGTCTTGTCCATGTGACCACATCTCTGTCAGTGACTCTTGGAGGCAAGAGAGAAAGATTACATAGTTCTTCGGGTGGTCATGTGGTGAGGAGCTGTAGCAAAGGGGTGTTAAACTCCTTCATGGAGGCAAAACCTCACATACACAGCTTCTTCAATTACAGTTCCCCAAACTCCCATTGAAGTTTTTCCCTAGATAGGTAAGCAATTACCAGGAAACTTCCCCAAACCTTTCTGGTTTTATTTTGTTTTGATTTAATCTTCATTGTATTTTTTTCCCATTACCATTTAGTCCTCCTTGTCCCCAGCAATCACCCCAACTGTCCATGTCCATTAGTCCTTTTCCTTCTTGCTCAATCACTCTTCCTGCTAATCTCTCCTCCAGCTGTCATCCTGCTCTCCGTCTATGAGTCTGTCCACAGTTTCCACATTACTTCAGTTTGTTCATTAGATTTCACATGTGAGTCAAATCATATGGCATTTTTTCTTTCTGTGATTGGCTTATTTCATTTAGCATAATGTTCTCCAGGTCCATCCATACTGTTGTAAAAGGCAAAACTTTCTTCTTTTTTACAGCTGAATAGAATTCCACTGTGTAAATGTCCCATAGTTGTTTTATCCACTCATCGACTGATGGACATTGGGGCTGCTTGCATATCTTGGCAATTGTAAATAATGCTGCAATGAATATAAGGGACTTTATGTTCTTTCAAATTAGTGTTTTGGGTTCCTTCAGATATATTCCCAGCAGTGAGATCGCTGGGTTGACAGGCAGATCCATTTTTAATTTTTTGAGATATCTCCACACTGCTTTCCACAGTGGCTGCACCATCTGCGTTCTCACCAACAGTGTAAAAGTGTTCGTCTTTCTCCACGTCCTCACCAGTGCTTGTCGTTTGTTGATTTATTGATGATAGTCATTCTGACAGCTGTGAGATTATATTTCATTGTGGTTTTAATTTGTATTTCTCTGATGATTAGTGACATTGAGTATATTTTCATATGACTATTGGCCATCTGCATGTCCTCTTTGAAGAAATGTTTATTCAGGTCTTTTGCCTACTTTTTTAATTGGGATGTATTTTGGTATTGAGTTTTGTAAGTTCTCTATAAATTTTGGGTACTAACCCCTTATCAAATGTGTCGATGAATAATGTTCTCCCATTCTGTGAGTTGTCTTTTTATTTTTTTGATGATTTCCTTTGCTGTGTAAAAACTTTTTAGTTTGATGTAGATTTATTTATTTATTTATTTATTTATTTATTTATTTATTATTATTTTGTTTTCTTTGCCTGGGGAGATATATGTGATAAAATATTGCTACAAGCAATATCTAAGATTTTGTTGCCTATGTTTTCTTCTAGGATTTTTATGATCTTGGATCTAACATTTAAGTCTTTGATCCATTTTGAATTTATTCTTGTGCGTGGTTTAAGAAGGTGGTCTAGTTGCATTGTTCTGCACATATCTGTCCAATTTTCCCAACACCATTTATTGAATAAACTATCCCATTGTATGTGCTTGCTTCCTCTGTGGAATATTAATTGACTCTAAAGATGTGGGTTTATCTGAGATCTGTATTCTGTTCCATTGATCTATGTTTCTGTTTTTATGCCAGTACTATGCTGTTTTGAAAGCTATGGTCTTATAGTACAGTTTCATATGAGGCAGGGTGATCCCTCTAACTTTGTTTTTCTTTCTCAGGATCACTGTTGCTATGCAGGGCCTTTTGTAATTCCATCTAAATTTGTGAAATATTTGTTCTAGCTCTGTGAAATACATAATTGGAATCTTGTTAGGAATTTCATTGAATCTATAGATTGCTTTGGGTAGTATGGACATTTTAATGATGTTAATTCTTCCTATCCAAGAACATGGTATGTTCTTCCCACTTATTTGTATCTTCTTCGATTTCTTTTTTCAGTGTCTTCTAATTTTCCAAGTGCAGGTCTTTTAAATCCTTGGTTAGATATATTTCTAGGCATTTTATTCTTTTTGAAGAAGTGTGAATGGAATTATTTTCTTAATTTCTCTTTCTGTTAGTTTGTTATTGACATATAAACATGCAACTGGTTTCTGGATATTAATTTTGTATCCTGCTACTTTGTTGAATTCATCTATAAGTTCTAGTAGTTTCTTGGTGGAATCTTTGGAGTTCTCTATGTTACAGTAACATGTCATCTGCAAATAAAGGTCATTTTACTTCTTCCTTTATAATTTGGTTGCCTTTTATTTCACCTCCTTGTCTGATTGCTGTGGATAGGACTTCCAGTACTACATTGAATAACAGAGGTGAAAGCGGACATCCCGGTCTTGTTCTCTATCTTAAGGGGAACGCTTGGTAGTTTTTGCCCATTGAGTATGATGCTGGCAGTGGGTTTGTCATATATGGCTTTTATTATGTTTAGCTTTGTTCCCTCTATTTCCTCTTTGCTGAGAGTTTGGGGAAGCTTTCCCTAGACAAAGGTAAGTAACTACAAGGAACCTCCCTAAAACATTTCGTAGAAGAGATGGCTGTGATTTTTCCATTGTTCTCAACCTCACTAAAATGAAGAATGGTGTCTGTTGAAGTTTAAGTCAATATTTCAACCAAAAAACACAATTGAAAGAACATATTTTTCTAACCCCACATTCTCACTTAGAGAAGAAATTGTTGACAGGAGTCTTGTCTTTCATCATGTGTTTGGGTGAAGACTTTGTAAAAACACAGGGTATGGTATTTTGAGAAAGACTTATCACAGGGATGTCATTGGCTGTATTTTTCTTGACTTTGTTACATTTCTGGAATTTCTTCTATAAATTTCACATGTTAAATCACTTACACCAAACAAATTAATAAATGAAATACTAATTTTAAGATGCCAAATTACATTCAAAGCATGTACCCTTCTTTGTCTCCTGATCTCTGGGCTTCCATCATCCAATAGAGCCACCTAAATATCTGTTACACACATATCAAAGAGTCAACCTTTTCAACCCCTTTGTTATACAAAAATGAATGTTAAGCAGAGAGAAGTTCTGAGATCTGGCAGTTGCCTTGTTGCTTGATTGGAAAGAGCATTCATAGCCTTGCCTACTTGCTTATTGCCTCTTTTATCCATCTACCAGTCACAGAGGATTGTAGTGAATTTCCTCAGAATTTTCTCTTGGAAATTGAAGATGGTGAGATGACCCCCCTCCCCATTGTTGATACCAAGAGATTTCCATCATGACTCTTCCCCAAAGAGCTGCTGCCCTCAGTTAGATGACCCTTCAACTCTTGGTACAGGTTGCTGGTGTGGCACTTGCTAAGTGTGGGTCACCACAGAATTTGAGTCTCTAGAACAACAATACCACTTCTTCATTCAGCTCACAAATTACTTCCAGAAAACTGCTGCAACAGCAGTGATATTATTTTTTACAAAATCTTCAAGAGGAAGCAGAATCAATAACAAAGCTTCCCCTGTTCACCCCCTCTTCATCTGGTGACACGTTCGCATGCTGTTTCCACCATTCTAATGCCAATACTTAGCACAGGTTCTGGTTCCTGGTTGGTGAATGAGTGAATGAATGAGTACATGAATGAAAGTGAGCACAGACGTAAAGTAAGGGGACATTTTCAAATTAGAGTTTGGCTGAAGAATTTTTTTTCCTTAGCCTTAGTTTTGGCCTGAATTATATTTGAATCATTAAGAATTTCTTTTTGGAATGAGCTTCTCAAGTACAATGAAATAGGTATACTTGTCTATGGGGTCCCATCCCTGCATTAAGCAGTCCCTGGTTATTCTTGAAGGACTGGATTATGCTTCTTTCTGTCTGTACGGAGGTGGCTGGAAAGGCTGTGTTGTGAAGACAGCCTCTCCACAGAGGCTGTGGAGAGACACGATCTCTCCACAGTAAGAACATGTACAGGACCTTTTGCTCAGTAGCTGTACTGGCTGCTTCAGGGCTGTTTCCGTTGGTAGTAAAGGTCTGGTTTCTGTTGGAGATAGGCACCATTCAGCTGCTGATCTCCATCACTTAATAGCTATGTTGCCATGCAGAAGCTGGACTTCAGCATGCCCGTCTAAGCCCTGATGCCAAATCAAGGGCAGTGAATTAGTGTATTCCATCTTGTTTCTGAGCTCACTGTTTCTAAAAGATGTAGGACAATTGCCCGGTCTACCAAGACAAGATTCTAGATTAATTACAAGTCAAAATCTCTATCCAAGCTTTCCAATACCAATATCAAGTCTGGGGTTATCCTCTAAAGACTTTATTTTGTAGTGGGAATATTTCTTTACTCTGGGCTATAGCCAAATGATTTTTGCATCTTGCAGAACTGGGCCACAATTAAGTAAAAGCAATTTAGAACTAAAGGGTCTGTATGACTCATTACCCTTCCCTGTACTGTACACCTCTGGCTTAATAAATCCAACCCACAGAGTAGAAATTATTTCTGAGAAAAGATTGGTCCCACTGTTGGATGGAGAACACCCTTCATATCCCTAACTCACTAGAGCACACTTACTTTCTCCTAAGTATGCAAATAACTCCTCAGAATTATTTTCTGTTATTTATTGAAATGATAAAAGTGGAAGCTATGGAGACTTTAAAATGAGAGGAGAAATCTCAGGTTTGAAAAATGGAAACCTTGTTTTTTTCCCAGTGTCATAAAATGATCTGTATCCCCACAGGACTTTACAGAGGATCTTAATACCTACCAGGACTTACATGAAATATATTTTCCCAATTGTTCACAAGTAAGTGATTAATGATGAACCAGAAAGTCACTGCTCAGGAAGTCTATTCTTTATGACTTTGACCTACTTTTCTAAAAACAGACTTGGAAGAGTGAGTCTCATTCAAAATGCCTTGAGAGAACAATTTAACCTGATTATTGGAACCCAAATGACCTGGGAGAGAGACTTCATAACCAGAAACAGAGATAGGAGTTTGGGTAGAGTATGAAGATAGTGTAGTTAAGCAGTGGAACATGCAATTAAAACAAAACAAAACAAAACAAATCCCAACAGCCATATGCAAGGAGGACCAGTGATGGTGTGTGGTAATGATGTTAATATAGGCTGAAGAGCCTCACTGCAAGCCTGCGAGACAGTTAGGGTTTAAAGACTCACAGTTAAGAAAGGAAAAGAGCTGTAGCAACTTGCAGTTAAGAAATCCAAGCTGCTTGGGAGGCAGCACTGTCTATAGTTTGTTATTGTAACACTTATCACCACAGTGACATATGTCTTTCTATTTTGCAGAATGCCATCCCATTGACAAGATGTACGCTGTTTGTTTTCAAAGGGACATATGCTTGCCTTTTCCATGAGCACAATACTTCCTTTTATGATTATTTAGTTGCTTGGGAGAGGGCAAATGTGAACAAAACTGCCATAATACTTCCAAAGGCTTGGACACCCTACTTGATGCAGGATATCCCCTCAACCAACTGTCCCATGAAGATTTTTTTCTTTGATGAATTCCTGCTCTTCCCCGCCCCCCCACTACTCCACATCATGTAGGAATATAACCAAGTATAAAGAGTGCCTGAAACAGACCTCATATTTTTTATCCAAAGTCAGCTCAGGGTAAGGAGGAATAGAGGTGGCAGTCAACACTCTCTTACTCACAAGGACAGTTGAGGAGACAGGGGAATTTACATGGAACCCCAACAATTTAGCAGATAACATAATGAAATATGGAGTTGAGTGTCATAACCTGAAAGAAATTTAGCAATTCAGAGGCAGAAGGGGTTAGTAAGAATAAGAATCACCGAGAAGTGCTTCCCAGAGTAACTGAAGGCAGCTGAACACAGTGAGATGAACTGGGTGGCATTTGAAGTCAGCCAGACCTAAGGCTGAAGCTGGTCAGATGATACTGAATGAGTTATTTGAGTCTCTAAGCTTTGAAAAATAGGGAAAATGATACCTACCCCACTGTGCACTAAGGATAAAATTAAATAATATATGTGATGTGCTCAGCACAGTGATTGGAACATGGTAATTATTCAATAAAGGGTTCAATTATTTTTGTGGAAATTTAGCTGTGCCTAGAAATTCAAGTAAGATTAGAACATATGGATGAGAATAAGGGCCACATAGAGAAAAATATAGTATACTTTTTACACATATATATTCTCAGTTCTTACCCATGTATATGCCTTTTTAAAGAGCTGTAATAATTTTATAAGAAAATTGCAAAGATATTACACAGGTTCTTATATACCCTTTATCTAGCTACAATGACAATCACATTGTGATAAATAAATGTATCGAATCAGCAGGTTGTACACCTTAAACGTACATTATATGTCAAATATATGTTAAATTGAATTTATTGGGGTGACATTGGTTCATAGGGTCATGAAGGTTTCAGGTATACATTTCTATGATACCCTCTTCTGTCACCATATATTTGGCCCCCTTTACACTTTACTGCCCCCTACTGCTTCTCTCTGGTAACCACCACACTGTTTTCTATGTCTATGACTTTCAGTTTTATATCCCACATATGAGTGAAATCATATGGTTCTTAGCTTTTTCTGACTGACTTACTTCACTTAACACAATATTCTCAAGATCCATCCATGTTGTCACAAATGGCAGTTTCATCTTTTCTTATAACTGAGTAATATGTCATTGTATTTACATACCACGTTTTCTTTATCCAATCCTCTATCAAATGACACTGGTTGTCTCCATGTCTTGGCCACTGTGAATAATGCTGCAGTGAACATTGGGGTGCATATATCTTTGTGAATACCTGGTTTTGAGATTTTTGGGTAGATATCCAGAAGAGGGGCTACTGGGTCATATGGTAACTCTATTCTTAATTTTTTGAGGAACTGCCATACTGTTTTCCATAGTGGCCGTACCAGTTGACATTTCCACCATCACTGAATGAGGGATTCTTTTTCTCCACGACCTCTCCAACACTTGTTATTATCTGTCTTATTGATAATAGCCATTCTAATAGGTGTAAGGTGGTATCTCATTGTAGTTTTGATTGGTATTTCCCTAATAGCTAGTGAAGTTGGACATCTTTACATATATCCCTTGGCTGTTTGTTTGTCTTCTTGGAAGAGCTGTCTGTGTGGGTCCTCTGCCCATTTTTTCATTGGATTGTTTGGTGTTGAGCTATATCAGTTCTTTATATATTTTGGATATTAATCCCTTGTTGGAGTTGTTACTTGCAAATATCATCTCCCATTCGGTTGACTGCCTTTTTGTTTTGTTGTTGGTTTCTTTTGCTGTCAGAAGCTTTTAAGTTTCATATAGCTCCATTAATTTAATTTTGCCTTTACTTCCCTTGCTTTGGGGTCAAATTCATAAAATGTTCTTTAAAAACAAAGTCCATAAGTTTAGTACCTATGTTTCCTTCTATGTACTTTACTGTTTCAGATCAGATCTTATATTTAGGCTTTGATCCACTTTGAATTGATTTTTGTGTATGGAGACAAACTAATCTAGTTTTCAGTCCTTTGCATGTAGCCTTCCAATTCTCCCAGCACCATTTATTGAAGTGGCTTTCTTTTCTCAGTTGTGTGTTTTGGTTCTTTTGTCAAACATTATCTGCCCATATGACTGTGGTTTTATTTCTAGGTTCTCAATTTTCTTGCACTGGCCTGTGTGTCTGTTCTGCCAAGAGCATGCTGTTTTGATCATTGCAGCTCTGTAGTATAATTTGAAATCAGGTAATGTGATACCTTGGCTTTGCCCTTTTTCTCAATTACTTTGGCTATTTTGGGTCTTTTGTGGTTCCATACGAAGCACTATTTCTTTAAAAAATGACATTGGGATTTTGATGGCGATTGCATTAAATCTGTATATTGCTCTGGGTAATATGGCCATTTTAACTATGTTGATTCTTCCAATTGGAGAACAAAAAATATTTTTCCATTTCATTATTTTTTCAGTCTCTTTTAATAATGCTTTGTAGTTTTCAGTATGTAAGTTCTTCACATCGTTTGTTAGGTTTATTCCTAGTTATTTATTCTTTTGGTTGCATCAAATATATTTTAATTTTTTGAAAAAGAAAGAAAATACCAGAAAAAAAACACAAATTGAAGGGCATTCTAGAGAGTGATGTACCAGTACTCTTCAAAAATATCAAAGTAATGACAAAGAAAGAAACACCCATTTAATGATCAAATCAGTGCAAGCAGCAAGAAGAGAATGTTCCTGTAATGCTGACAAGATCCCTGCATACATTTGAGATAAGGACTGATGAGTAGGTCAAGGGTAGGAGGTGGGGGAGAGAAGTAAGTTAATTAGATACATTTGCTTTATTACCCTATACCAGGCTCACCTTAAACCACCATGATCCCTATAAAATTGGCATAAAAGAATAAAAATTCCTAGATGGTTCTTCTTATTCATGAAACTCCAAAGATAAATGGCCTCTTGATCCTGTTACCCAAAGTACCCCAATGTGACAAAACCAGGAAGACTCACACGTAGATGTTCTATTTTTGAGGGAAAAGCTTATGGTTTCTTTCTTTTTATTTTTTTGATTACAAAATTCAATACTATTAAAAATACAGACCAATAATATTCCGTAAAACAAGCCGACTACAGTTTTTATTCATACATCTTTTTTGTTTACCTTAAATAGAAATCTTATGGTTTCTTAAGAAGGGTAACTGGTTTTGTTAAATAAATTTTTCATCATTTTAATAAATAATTTACTGATTATTAAATACTAGACATGTGCTAGAGATGTAATAGTAAGAACACCATGATCTCTCTCTCTTTTTTTTTAAAGATTCTATTTATTTATTTTGGAGAGAGGGGAAGGGAGGGAGAAAGAGAGGGAGAGAAACAGCAATGTATGGTTGCCTCTCACATGGCCCTCACCGGGGACCTGGCCCGCAACCGCAACCCAGGCATGTGCCCTGACAGGGAATCGAACCGGGATCCTCTGGTTCCCAGCCCGCGCTCAATCCACTGAGCTACACCAGCCAGGGCCACCATGATCTCTTTTTTTTTTTTTTTAAAGATTTTATTTATTTATTTTCAGAGAGAGGAGAAGGGAGGGAGAAAGAGCAATGTATGGTTGCCTCTCACATGGCCCTCACTGGGGACCTGGCCTGCAACCAAGGCATGTGCCCCGACTGGGAATCGAACCGGGACCCTCTGGTTCCCAGCCCATGCTCAATCCACTGAGCTACACCAGCCGGGATTTTTTTTTTTTCATGATCTCTTTACTCACCAATATTAGAGCCTAACTGGCTGCAGACTTAAATAAGTACACAAATATACACTTGTGAAAGGTGAAAAAGCTCATGAAGGAAAAGTTACATGGAGAGGTAAGAACATGCATGGGGTCTGGTCCTGTTAGGGGTGAGGAATGACATCTACGGGAAGGTAACTTCTGGGAGGAGATCTGTAAGATTCAGAGGACCTCAGTGGGGGATGGGGAAAGTGGTCCAGACTGAAGGAGACACAAGTGCAGAGGCCCTCAGGAAGAAGGAAGCAGGCTTGATTTGAGAAACTGAAAGATGGCCATGGCCAAGGTGGTGGACACCCAGGGAATAATGGAATGGGATGAAGCCAAAGATGTGCACAAGGACGAGGGTCAAAAAGAACAGATTAGAGATTTGTGACTTTCCTAAAAACAATGGGAAGCCATTTAAGTATTTTAAATTCTTTAGGCTTGGTTAGAGTGAATCAAAGAGGAATAAGACTGGAAAATGTGGAGACCAAAACTTTCAAGAGTCCTGGGGAGTGATAATTATAGGTTGGTAGGTAGAGATGATCAGAGGTAAACATACATAGGAGATATTTAGGAGGTAAAATCAGAAAGACACGAGAATAGACTAGCCGTTGGAGGTGAACAAGAAGCTGGTAAAACAGACAAAACTGACAGGCAAGGACAACAACCTAGGAAGCCAGAGGGAAAATCCTGGGGCAGCGGGGGCCCAAAATTTTTTGAGGGCAGTAGAGAAAAGTAAGGAAGGGGGAATGCGGCATCTAAGGGACTCTATTGGATCCCTCCTAAAGGTTGGTGCTTAAAAGGTGCTGGCGTATTGCTCTGGCCAGGCGGCTCAGTTAGTTAGAGCATCATCCTGAGTACCAAA
>PVJI01029178.1:0-15586 GCA_004026765.1 Micronycteris hirsuta
GCAATCAGAACCACTACTTTCAGGGCCTATATTTTCACTGTCTTCAGAATGTAAACCTTTCTCAGCTTGAGTCAGATCAGATTCCTCCATTTGATTATTTTCCTCAGAAGTCTCTTCATTCACAGTTAAGGCATCATCAGATTCTTTTTCTTGGTTTTTTCTTTCTGGGATCATTTCTCTTGATGTCATAAAAGACTCTAAAAATAAGCAAATGTTGTTGTAGTTAAATTTTATTTTCAAAACACCTCCAAAAGTTAAGTTTCATGAATTCTGTTATTCTACAGTTCAAATCATATTCCCTGAAACTCAGCAGCATCTAAATAAATGTGGGAGAAAAGCCCAACATCAGTATTATAAGGAATTCCATTATGTTACATTCTTTTACACAAAAATGAGGTACAAGAATTTGAGGATCTCCTTATTCCACCCTTTTACAGATGGTCCCTAAATACCTTCTTCTTCCTCCTCATCCTCTTCTTCATCCTCTTCTATACAGTGTTGCCTGGTACAACTACTTTCTTTGTCTTTATCCTGAGATGAAGATGATGCTTCTGCTTCTTCTACCGTAAGTGAAGAAATTTCACTGGAAGATGTCTGACTGGCTGTCTCTCTGACTTCACTTTCTTTGTCAAATCGAAGTCTTTTTACCTCATGCCCTTCAGCTTCCACAGCATATTCATCTGGATGTTTGTTTTTTATAGGGCTCGCTGAGGAACCTTCTGATCCAGATGTCAGAGAGTCACTGTAAATGTTTTTATAAAGTGTCATTAATAAGATTATTTTCTATTTTCTTCATCTTCTCCATTCTCACTTTAAGGTCTAATAATTTTTTAATTGTATTTCAGTATCAAAGTTAAATTATACCATCTGGGCAAAAAAACCATAAAGAGAAAAATTTCAAAGGAACCTAAACTGTTTAATGAGTATTTCCCACTAGGAACTAGCCAACAAGGTATTATTATGACCTTTCTGTTCAATTTGCCAGTAAGTTAAATGTCCTCCTATAATAAAACTACAATCTTGCCCTAACTGGTGGGGCTCAGGATTGAGTGCCAGCCTGCGAACCAAAGGGTCGCCGGTTCAATTCCAAGTCATGGCACATGCCTGGGTTGTGGGCCAGGTTCCCCTTAGGGGGCATACAAGAGGCAACCACACATTGATGTTTCTCTCCCTCTCTTTCTCCCTCCCTTCCTCTCTAAAAATAAATAAATTAAATCTTTAAAACAAAAAGCAAAACTACAAGTCTTCCATATAGAAAGAAATATTCTACATTCTCTCACTCATTTAGTTTTCTTTCCCTTAATGTGATGCAGAATATTTGAGATGGGATATAAATGTTTCCTTTCATGATCTATAATAAGAAATTATTCACAAAATTTCAACTCATTTACAAATATCTTTTCTAGTTACTTCCAAAAACAAGACATGAAATGCATGACTTTATTTTCTTAATACCATATTTTAAAGAGGACCTCTCCAAATTAGCAGTTTTACTCCTTTTCTATGCCCATCTTCAGCATGTGCTAAGAACTACTCTAACCACATTAAAAACTGTATTATACAACAAGAGTGAACTGTAAATAGCAAACTATGAGTGCTGAAAACCAGCAATAAATGTTAACATTTTATTTTTTTAAATATTAATCACAAACAAACCTGTGATTTTTGTCCTCATTTTGCTGTAAGTTTGATTCTTTGCCATCTGTGCCCTCAGGCAAGCCATTTGCTGTCATGGGAACTGACAAAGAAACCTTTGGTCGATTAAGTGGCCTGGGTGTTCCCGGCCCATTTATATTAGACCTGTGGTAAGATAAACGAACATCATTTTCCTATTTTGCTAAAAGTCACACCTTTCAAGGTAACTCTGACTTTCATATCCATAGGTCACCAAATTAACTAATTCTGTTTAGTATGTTCTATATCCTCCATAAAATGCCCAATTTTTAAAAAAGTATATTGAGCCTGCTACTCAGTATTAGGAAAATGTAAATTCTTTGAAAATTAAAAATTAAGAGTATTACCTTTCAGTATAACTTGATGAATTTCCAGGAAACATAACACCATTCATTCGACTTAAACTATTGGAATTTTTTCTATGAGGAAAAATAAAACACTGTTATGGATGGTTTAGTGTCTTAGTTTGGACAAGAATCAAGAGTTTACATTTTGTAAGATCACTGCCACAGAACCAAACAATAATCCTCTCCAAGAAGTAACAGTTATGGAATTCTCTTAATTAACAACACAGGTATATATTCCTAAAAAAAACTCTAAAAAGAAATTCTGTCTCTGCCTATGAAATCAAGAGATATTTTTAACCTTAAACCTAAACTGTTTAATGTGTATTTCCCACTAGGAACCAGCCAACAAATTATATGATCTTTTGGTTCAATTCTCCAGTAAGTTCAATGTCTTATAAGTAAAACTACAAGTCTTCTATATTGAAATACTGTTTAGATCCTCTCACTCAGTTAGTCCTGCTTCTCAACAGGAGTCAACATCTTCTTCATAATGCCCATACCATCACCCTGCATCCCAAGAGACACATGGCAAAGTCCGAAAATATGTGGGGCGGGGGCAAGGAGGAAAGGGGACACTACTGACAGCTAAGGGGTAGAGGCCTGGGACACTGCTAAACCTCCTATAATTTCCAGAATAGCCACTCATTGACAAAATGTTAATTATGCCAAGGACTATACCCTTAACTGAGATCTTAATTTGCTATATAAATCTCGAGAACTGAAATTATAGTTTTTCATTATGAGGAGGAATGTCATGAAGCAGCTATCAGCTATTCCTAAAGATGCCCTGGGGAAAGGTATCTAGAATAGGATCCCAGGGCTGACTGACATGACAACAACATAAATCCAACAATGTGAAGATTAGAGCAAATCACAATCTCTTTAATCCAAATGCCTTTACTGGGAAAACATATAGGTAATGTTATTGGTGATATTCTACTTTGGAAACTGGGTGGAAATTCATAAGTATTTATAAATATTATCATGCTTAATTAGACATAAAATAAATGCAACCTATTTTTAAGACAAATATATTAGAAATGTTACAATAATTAAAATATTATATACTAGAAATAAAAAAATCTCTGTACTTACTCTGAAGAAGGATATACACAGCTAACGACCATCACATTCTGCAAACAAAAAATTGGTGATTTAATATAAGGAAAAGTACTACAACAAAGTTTAATCATTTGTTTTTAATTTCTCAAATTCATCCTGGTACATTAAGTTTCTATTTATTCTGATTTTACTAATAAAATAAATGTTTAAAAATAAAAACTTCTAATCAAACAAAAATTAAAACAATAAAAGACCAAAATCTAATATCCTACTAATGCATTTATATTTTTGCCAGTCTTATTTCTTTTTACTCTACTTTAGTTACTTTGGAAACATAACATTATATATTGAATGCAACAGAGTGGAATCATGCTCCACTTATTTCAGTTAAAATCACCCCAAGATACTTAGAAATTAAACCTTTTAGGCCAAGTATAATCAATTTCCTTATAAAGCAGTAGCAATCAAAGCCTGATGCGCAGTATCATACAAGGGGAGGATCCACAAAAAATGAATTTATTTACAATGTTGTGTATTGCTACATGTTTAAACTTCAGTAACCTTCAAAGTACTCTCCACTTGATACAATACAACTATGTAGACATTTTTTTCACTGCTCAAAACTTTCTGAACTTGTCAATTTTGATGCCTTTTAGTGCTTCTACTGTTTTTCGTTGTTATTTCACCTCTTCCACATTGGCAAAAACATTTCCCTTCGAGGACTTTTTTCACCAGGTATACATACACACACAAGTCACTTGGGGAGAGACTGGATGAATAGGAAGGGTGGGACACGGGGGTAGAGGGGATGTCATGCTGTTTTTGGTCAAAAACTGCTGCACACTCATAAATCACCCACTGTGAAATGGGCAAACATGTTGAAAGAGCCTCCAAAAAAATATTAACCCACTAAGGCCCTATGATCTATTGGAAATCACTAAATAATGATTTTGGATTCTTGCTCCCAGGGTATAAAATAAGTTGAGTTTGAATTATAATCTTAAAATGAACAGTGGACTATGTTTTAGGATTAATCACTAAAGTGAGGGAATTAGCCACCCATTTGTCCAATCTTGGTTCCCAGGGTTCCTTCACTATCTTCCTTCTACACAAGTCAACTTCCTCAAACACCTTGATGACGTCTTTGTTCATTATGCTGTTTCGTCTGCCCAAAATGCTCTGCCCTTATTATTAATATCCCCTCAACTCACAGAAAACCTAGTTCTTCATTCTTAAATCTGACATTTATCCTTCTCAATATATAATTTAAATACTTTATTTCAGTGATTTTCCAGAGTTGTGTTGTATACTCTGAATTCTAGAACTGAAATAAATAAATTCCATGGAATAACAAGTTTGCAAATATACTTTATTAAAGTTAAAATATCAATTATAGAAGTTTGCAGAACATTTAGTATGTTGAGGTACACTATGACTATCCAAGAGATAATACTAAAGCTGCTTCCCTAAACTTCACAAGCCCTCCTCTGGTCTTCTATTAAATCTCTCTGAAACTTTGACCACAATTCAGAAAACAATTTGGGAAAAAACTTCAAGTAGGTTGAGAAATTTATTTCAAGAAAAGGTACCTATAACAGTTCTTACTCAAGTTGTTTTTCTGAAATATATTATGCTACAGTTTAATATAATTCCAACAACAAAATAAATACCTTCTCTACTCCTCTGAGAAATTTGTCTGTTCCTGTATAATTTCTCCTTGGATCTGTTAGCAATTCACATAGTCGCTGAATAGTAAAAGGAATACTGCAAAAAATATAATTTTATAATTTGAGGTCATTAATTATTAGGAACATTATTATTCTCACTATGTAAAACCTTATCTAGTCAAGCATGTTAACCTACAAAAGAAAATGCTATAATAGGGAAATGAACGAATGAGTCATTTAAAAATAGGCAAGACAATAGGCAACCTTTTTGTTGAAAAACAAAAACAAAAACAAAAGAAAAACCCAAAAAACAGTTTTCCTTCCCTTGCCTTAAAAAGCAACACATAACATCCAAAATTAACTGAAAGCTTAAAAACACTTGAGAAAAAATTTTAACAATATAAATTCTGGTAATTCAATTTTAAGTTTACCATAAGATACAAATAAAATCAAGTTAGAGATTAATATAGTAACTTTTCCTCAAGCATTCTTTGCACACAAAAATTTCTTTAGTGTTCAAATAACAAATATTTTGTTATAAGACAATAAGACAAATGATTCCAATGAAAAAGTACTATATAGTTCTGCTTTATAATTATAATAGTGTATATTTCATCAAAGTAGATACAAAAATAATCAATATTTTGATTAATGACTTACTGTTAATTTTACTAAATAACCTCGACCATAATACAACTTTCACTTGATGAAAACAAATGCAAAACTGACATAAGCTGGAACTTAAATTATTTTATAAAGTTTTGATCTCACATATTAGTATTTCTGAGAATCATCATCTGAACAGCAAATAGAAGCATAAGACAAATGCAGCTAAGAAATAGAAAATAAACTTCAACTTTAATATCAAATCTATTTATTCTTCTTATAAGGAAAATGACAAAGTCTCACATTAATGATTAACATTAAAATAGCTGTTTGCCTACTGTTTGTAGGCAATTTGACACAATACTCTCCCCTCCACCCCAACATAAAGTAGCTAGTGAGCAATTTTGCTAGGATTCAAACCCACTTTCTATAACTTTAAATCCCATGTCCTACTTTTCTTTATATTACACATACAGCACTTATAAGTTTATTTTCTGATTGCACAAACTAAACTTAATCCTCATATTCTTCTTAGTTTCAATACTATTCTTATATTCTTATAAAGTCAGTATAAGATTTACAACAAATTTTGAAAATGTACAAAGTAAATGTTGTTCTTATGAAAATGTAAACATTTTAGTTATCTGAGAAGGCGACAATCTAATGAGCAAAATAAACTGACAAACAAAATGGTGATGGCCAGACAGAAAGAGAGGGCAGGGGCTGGGTGGGCAGCTGGGGGAGGAATGGGGACACTTGTAATAAATATCAACAATAAAAATAAAATAATTTTTTTTTAAATTAAAGGAATCAATCTTTTCTCAAGTAGCATCAAACATAATGTCAGAAAACTATCATTCTGCCAAAAAACTGGACACTAACTATATGATGAAATGTTCCTGATATCATAAATATTCAGAAGCAGCCAGAAATATGTAACTTCCCTGATGTTCATCATGACTGCTACAGGAAATTCCTTAGGCGCAGGGGTGTCCAACCCGTGGCCCACGGGCTGCATGTGGCCCAGGATGACTACGAGTTGCAGCCCAACACAAAACTGTAAGTTTTACTTAAAACCTTTTTTTTAAACTCATCAGTTTTCATCAGTGTTCGTATATTTAATGTGTGGCCCACGACAACTCTTCTTCCAGTGTGGCCCAGAGATACCAAAGAGATGGAAACCCCCGTCAGCTTAGGATTTCTGAAAAAAGAGTATTTTTTTCTTTGACTTTGAAAATCTATTCAGCATGAAGTACACTGTCAAACCAAGAATCTTTAACATGAAAAAAACACAAAATACACCAACATCATTACTTTTAAATAAAAAAAAAAACAGTAAGCTTACACATGTTTTTTGCTCATTTTTATAAAGACAACACATAATTGAAAACCTACAGCTAATACACAAAACTATAACTTCATTTTAAAAACAAGCATTTTCCCAATTTACAGTATGTGTGTGTGTGTGTGTGTGTGTGTGTGTGTATAGCAATGAACATCAGTTTCAAAACTGTCTTATCTCATAATTGAAAGCTTCAAAAGGGTAGGATCTCTTCAGATACGGTCAATACGTAATTTAGTTATGTACATATATAACTTAAATACATTACATGATTTCAGAGTATAGTAGGATGCCTGAACCTTAGCCCCTTTTCTAGATCACTACTCTCCAAACTTTATACACATGTCACCTATGTTATTTCCTCATTAAATATCTCATACTGATACTGTAATCACAACAATTTCTATATTATTCAAAAGCAAATAAAATAGCACCTGGTGTTAAGAATTCTTAAATATTTAACTGACAAATACTTAGAAAATGTCTAGTTATGTCTTTTCCTCCAACTCAATATCTTTCACATACCAAAAGCTAGTAATTTCTCTTAAATTAAAACTAGCTTTTAAAAAATGAAAATCCTGCCCTGGCTGCTGTAGCTCAGTGGATTGAGCACAGGCTGGGAACCAAAGGGTCCCGGTTCGATTCCCAGTCAGGGCACATGCCTGGGTTACAGGCCAGGTCCCCAGTAAGGGCCATGTAAGGAGCAACCATACATTGCTATTTCTCTCCCTCTCTGTCTCCCTCCCTTCCCCTCTCTCTAAAAATAAATAAACAAAATCTTAAAAAAAAAAGAAAAAAGAAAAAAGAAAATCCTAAAACTTCCTGTTTAACAATGTTTATACTAAATGGCTAATTTTCTTTAGGAAGGTTAAGTAAAATTGCAGTCAATTATGAACAATTTATGTTTTTATGAATACTACTACTTTTAAAGGAAAATGTATATTATGTTTATACAGCAATGTCAACAATAATAGCCTATGATGAAATAGGTTTACATTCTTAGATGCTTTCAAAGTTTTTAAAATCTATTTAACAAGTTCCCAAGAGATGGCACTAAAATGTCATATAACACTTTCCCTTCCTCACTTAAAAAAAACTAAAATATTTAATTGTAAATAATAGTATCCATTGCAAATTTCAACACAATTTTGACAATTGCATTAAAAGGTCTCTTTACATAATTATTACTTTCAGATAATTACAAGAACCTACTATAAACCAGGAAAACATACTATCTGAGCAGACAGACATGTATATAATTATAATAACGGTAATAATAGTATGGACCAACTGCTAAGAGGACAGAAAGGTTTGGTTTCTGTTACTCTCCCATTAGACATAGCACTGAAAATAGTTTATTCTACCTCCTGAAAATATTAAGGCTTTTCCTCCAAAAATTCACTAGCTAAATTAAGAAACATGTCCTAAAAGAAAACAAGAGCAAAAAAGGGCACTACTCACTCTCAGTGAAAACTATGAACCAGAATTACTAAATCTGGGGTAATGGGGGATGGATGTTTATTGGAATAGGTATACTGTAAAATAAATAACTTAGTAGAAAAATATTTTGGGTTATTTTAAATAAAATGCATTCAATTTACTCTGCAATAATAATTTTTTGCCTACATTGTAAGGTGAAAAACTAAGCATTTAAGGAGCTGGAAAAAAAATTTTCTTTAAAGGACATGACTAACCAGCATTTTAAATGTAAAATTAAAAAAAAAAAAAAAAAAGATTGCCTACAAATCCAGTACACACACACACACACACACACACACACACACACACAGCAACAGGTTCACAAACAACAGGTCTTTTCAAAGGACATTACTCATAAATGCTACAGAAAACTGCCAACCAGTCTTCTTTTAATTTCTAAATTATAAGGAAATTATTATTTTATGTCTCATATATAAAATATATATACTGGCTAGCTGACTAGGAGACCTTGCCCAAATTGAATTTACCGATCTTAAATCATCATGTCCTTGTATCAGGAACATAGGGATTCTGAAATCACACTAAATATGACATAATATTCATAAATCACTTGACAGTACCGGAAATATTTTATTAAGTGTTCACATCCTCCTGATCTCATCTACTATTTAATGGAGATTGTAGGAAGGCACAAATGCTCCAAAACATACAGAATCAAAAATATATGTTTTAAAATTATTCCTTTTAATTCCAAGTATTCACTCATGATTACATGGGATTACACAGTTCACCTTAGTTATATATCTTAATTTGACTGCAATCTGTCCCTGTGTATACTTAAAAAAAAATTAAGTCTTACATACCTATAGGCTATGAGGATTCAAATACCAAGAAATGCTACTGAACATCAGAGAAAGACATGTAAGCATAATTGACTACCTTACCTCTGGTATATAAGCAACTTTCCTCATGAAAAAGATAAATGTAAAATATAACAAAGAGGCCGTTAGAGTAAAACGCTAAAGAGATAATCATAGAATCAGACATCTTATTTAAGAAAAAAGCTAAAGTAGCCAATTTTGTTTTATTCATAAAGACATTTTACCGTGTTTTTATTTTCTATTATTAATGGTCGCATTTATACAGTGCTTTACTTAACCGAATTACTGAAGTCAAACCTGAACATTTAGATGGAAACTAACTTAAATATTTCACAGTTTTAAAAGGCTGCATGGATTCAGTTTGTTTCTTCTTAAGTCAGAAATACCACTGGAATCCTATAATTTTATCTTCATTTACAGCAATACATCCTTTCTATAGTCAGGCTTTATTCAACATGTGGATAAATAGACACATACATAAATCTTCATAAACATTTATTTTGTATATCAAATCAAATACCAGAAATTGTGAGATTTATTGATAATGTCAATGTGAAATCACTAGTATAAAAAATTAAGTAAATAAAGAATCAGCATCTTAAATAATGGTAAGTAACCCTAAACTACTACCTGTATCATTCCCCATCCCAAAATAAATCTATAGCAATTGTCAATACTTTTAAATCAAGTTTATCATCTTTTTTTAGAGGCTACAGTAGTCTGAAATGTTATTTTACTTTCATCAAATAAGCATGTCAAAAATTCTTTACATTTCTGAGTTCCAACCTTCCAATTAAAAAAAGTTATTAGAGAGCACATCACCTCGAACTAGATTACCACAAGATAAAACAAGATGGGGAGTACAGTAAAGAGGGAAGGCTATACTACATTATTCTGACTCTCAACTAGTTATGATAACAGAGAGTGAAGAGAAAGGAATAAATATGCTCAACAATGACACAAATAATTTTTAAAATGCGAAAACACTCTATCTTTCTAAACAAACCAAGCAGCAGAAAAGCCAGCAAGCACTAAAATATAGGTCAGGGCAGTAAGAGAACAAAGTAATGAAAAAAGGCTAGAACCCATTCTCTCATCCCTAAGTAAACTTAAAACTGTAAAGCAAACGATACAAAATAAAAAATGGGAGTATGTGTTTTATACCTATAAGCCAAATTTAAGAATGAAAATGTCATATATGACCTTTAAAAAGATAAGAAGAGGCACACTCTGAAGTGCTGAAACTTACAAGAGATGTCTGTGTGTGGGCACACACATAACACAATCATGTTTAAGTTTTCAGGACAAAGGAAAATCTGGTTAATTAGGTATACTGAAATAACCTTAGAGAAAAAAATTCAACAGAAAACACTATTATGACAAAAGATGATAAGCAACTGTGACTATACCTGCTTAGAGACGATGTTAAAAATTTTTTGGTATCGTGGTTGAGCGCTTATTTCAGACTTCTCTTGCAGAGCCACATTATATTTTAGTCAATTACCCAAAATAAAACTTCCTATTTTAGAGAGGTCTAACATCATTGTCAAAGGAGGGATAAGACTTAGGTGGTTAATTTACTTTTACATTCATTAATTCTTTCAGTCTCAATAATTTAGAGGACCTAATTTTTAAAAAACTTCTAGGAATGTAACACATTTTCCCTACCCCTCAAAACCTCTCTCTGTGTACCATGATAGGAATGAACCAAAAGCTACTGGCAGTTTCTAAATTATATTCCTGGTGTCCATAAGAGAAAGAAGATTTTTAAAAGTGGCCCTGGTGTGATTAAATAGGTGCATACACTCTTCTTCTTCACTGTAATCCCAAACAGAGGGCAAAAAAAGGCAACAAATATGTTTTAACTGACCATTCCATTAAGTTACTAACTTTTTAAATTTAATTTTTGGTGTTTCCTCACCTAGGGAAAAAAATTTAACTTCAGTTCTAGAGAGTAACTATAGTCTATGTCTATAAAATTTTAAAGTCCAAAAGTAACCATAAAAGGACAGGAAAATATAAGCATTTAACATGGTAATGCTACCTACCATGCCCCATTAAACCAAATATAAATATAGAAATGTGTGGTTTTTAAAAAAGATTTATTTTTAGAGAGAGGGTGAGGGAGGGAAAAAGAGAGGGAGAGAAACATCAATGTGGGGTTGCCTCTCATGTGGCCCCCACTGGGGACCTGGCCCGCAACCCAGGCATGTGCCCTGACTAGAAATCGAACTAGCAACCCTTTAGAGTTCACAGGTGGCACTCAATCTGCTGAGCTACACCAGCCTGGGTTAGAAATACGTTTTTATTCCTTCTGTTCCTTCATTCAATACTTGTTTGAGTACCTACCATGCTTAGGCATTCACTGTTCCAGGTCTTGTTTGGAAAAGACATTAACCCTACTCTCCAGAATCTTGCAGTTCAGGAAATCAAACCAACATGTAAATAGAAAATTTCCACTTCAAAGAGGAAAAATTTAGAAGATGACAATATACAGAAATAATTTTAGAAAATGGATGACCTTTTTCATGTCCAAATACCACAAAGCATTTAATAATTTTTACTACTGAAATACAATAAGCCAGTCAGAGACAGAAAAATACCGTATGATCTAACTTATATGCGGAATCTAATGAACAAAATAAACTGACAAAACAGAAGGAGAGGTGTGGACACATGGAACAGACTGACTGCTGAGAGGAGGTACTAGATGAAAGGAGTGGGGTGGAGGTGGAACAGGGGATAAATGGTAATGGGAAAGAATACAAAAAAACCACAAACTGTGGGAGGAAAAAACGCTGTCAAATGCTAACGAAGTTGCATGCAAACTTCCTAAATATATTTCAGTTTTTCAAACACAGGCTGCTTTTTATTTTAAGTGGAACCTCAAATAAAATTAGGAACAAACAAAAAAAGGTGAAGGGATTAGCTAAAAAAAATATATGTGTGACACATAGACACAGACAACTGTGTGGTGATGGCCAGAGGGAAGGGGGATGGGGACTAGGTAGAGGTGGGCAAAAGAGGGGAGAAATGATGATATCTGTAATAATATCAACAATAAAGTTAAAAAATAAAAAATACTGAAAGAAAAAAAAAACCAAAACAACAAAATGAACTTGTCTATTAGAAAATCACCAAAGGAAAAACAAAAAAGGATCTAAAACTTCAATTCATGAGTCAACAAGGACATAAAAAGATGTTTAATTTCTCTTGCAATCTAAGAAACAAGCCCACACACATACATGCAAAAATGAAGAATCACACCATGTGCATGAATGAACACATCTGCATGTAAGAACACATTTGTGATGTCAATTTGGCAGTATCAATGACCTAGCAATTCCATTTCTACAAATTAAAAACAACAATAAATCTATATATATAATAAATGCCTAACATTCATCAACACAAGAAGGTATGAACAAGGATGCTCACTATAAACACTACTTGTAACAGCCAAAAAATAAATACCACCAATGGGGATAGAAAAAAGGAATTATAACCTCTTCATATATTAGAAAATAATGCAACCATTTCAAATACATGGTAAACAAAACACAGAGCTGTAAATGTACTGATACAGAGATTTCAAAGCTCTTCTAAAAAGAAAACAAAACTATCACACAAAATGATCCTTTTATTCTTTATGTACTCCTATGACATCTGGGGACCTTTTCAAAACTGTGAACATATATGTTTGTAATTTAAAATAAAATCCACTATAAATAGCAGGAGTTGTACACTAAAAAGGACAAACCCTCAAACTGGCTGAAAAAGAATAAAATGCTACTTCTACCCACCACTCTTAACAAAAAATTTTATAGCAACAAATTTATATTCAAAACACGAAAATAAAATTGAAAAGGATTATAGACATGTTTCAATGTACCAATATATTATGCTACAATACAGACAAAAAAGGAAAAATTAAAAAATGAAACTATTAACATATCGGTGATAAAGATGGATTATGCCTGATTTGAAAAGTGACTCATAAACTGCCATTCCCAAAATTAAAAACATGTTCAAAATACTCATGGTTCAAAGAAGAAACATGTTTTAAAAGCAACTTGGTATGTTTAAGTATGTTTAGGCATTTAATAACTATTCAAGTTATTTTTGGAAGTAGGTCAATTACCTGATAAACAGATTAACAAACTACATTTAGATTTATTTAATAGCCTACATATATCTGTGTCCAGTACAACTTAATTTGAATGAACTGAAAATGGTATTACTAAAATAACTTCAACAGTACAATAGAGTACATAGTGAAAATTAAGTCTCCTTCCCATCCCAAATCCCTGGGGTGACTATCACTGATGAAACTCAGAGATAAAGGTGTAATTTCTCTCCCACCCCCACTAAAATATTTCAGCAACAGGAATGAAATCGAAGCATGAATTTGCTATTTTAAGCAAACTCCTAAACTTAAGAACAAGGGAACATGGAATATAACAAAGAGTTAACTGAATTACACTATCTGCTGGAAATCCCATGTGATTAAACAGTTGAGACAGTTACGCAACCTAAAAATACAAAGGAAATCCCTTCAAATAAAATCTGTCCCTAAATATGAATTTATGGTTAAAATATCCATAGTTCATTCAATTTGGTATTGTCACCCCACACTCGAAATTGTTAATGCCAAACTGAATACTCAACAATTCAACTTCATAAATACTACTGTCCTTCAATACAGAAAACTCTAAAAATACAAAGTTCTGAAAAGTATTTTAAATGACAGAGACACAGCAACATTTTTTTTTTTACTAGTTTTATTTTACTGCAGCGTATCTTTTCAAGTGCAGCGTTTTTACAAAGGACTAAAAATGGTTACTTCTTGGGGAGGGGAGAGGAGGGAGACTTGAAAAATTTTGAAATAAAAAGTCACTAAGTAGAATACTTCCATAAATTCTTAACTTCCATTTTAAAAGAAATATAACATCTCAATGATATACAGGTTCTATACAAAGTATATAGATGCAGACTTCCTAAGATGGCATAGGTGAATGCACCCTGCCACCTCACAAAACCAAACAAGGAAAAAATAAAAAATTTACACAACCAAAAACAGCCAGATCTGACAGAAAATCAAATTGAGAGGAAGGAAGTCCGACAACCAAGGAATTAAAGAAGATACATTCATCCAGTCTGGTGAGCAGGGAGGAGCAGGGCGGAGGGCGAGCGCTTGGCGACCCCTCAGCGAGCTGGTGAGCAGATGGCAGGCCAGCGGTTAGAGGGGTGGTTCCCGCGGGGCGGCAGCACACCCAGACGGGGGTGCCTGACCTAAGCGCGGCCAGCGCCTGGCTCATCCGGACCCAGCGGGGCCGAGACTGGTGGACCAGGCAGGTCCGCATTCGCGGGCAGACGGACCAGGAGAGAAAGCAGTGCGCAGCCCATCGGTGCAGATTGAGAGCACCTGTGGGGGTGGAGTCTGCAGCGGGAGGAACTCCCGGCCTCACAGGAGAGTTCACTGGGGAGACCCGCCGGGGATTGGAGCTGTGCAGCCCGTCCACCGACCCCGGAGCGACCCCTGGAGCCAGCGCAGAGGAGCTCGAATTGCTTGCAGGAGGCGGTGTGGGTGCGGAGAAGGTGCCATTGTGCTCTCAGGTCCCACCCCCACAGGCTACGTCACAGCACAACTACCGGGAGTTTCCTTGCCCAGGTGAACCCCAAGGCTCCGCCCCCCTTACAGTATCAGGCTCACCGAGGGGAAAAAAAAAAATGGCCCAAAGAAAGGAACAGATCAAAGCTCCAGAGCTAACCGACCAAGAGATAGCCAACCTATCAGATGCACAGTTTAAAACCCTAGTAATAAGGATGCTTACAGAATTCGACGAAAAATTATCGAAATTGCTTGAACAAATGAGGAGAGATCTGCAGGGAACCAATAGGGATAATAAGGAAACTGGGGCTCAAATCAACAGAGTGGACCAGCAGAAAGAAAAAAACATCCAACCAGAAAAGAATGAAGAAACAAGAATTCAAAAAACAGAGGAGGGGCTAAGAAACCTCTAGGACATCTGTAAACGTCCCAACATACGGATCATAGGGCTGCCAGAAGGGGAAGAAGAAATCCAAGGAACTGAAAACTTACTTGAACACATAATGATGGAGAATTTCCCAAAGCTGGTGAAGGAAATAGACTTTCGGGAAGTCCAGGAAGCTCAGAGAGTCCCAAAGAAGCTGGACCCAAAGAGGAACACACCAAGACACATCATAATTACATTACCCAAGATCAAAAATAAGGAAAGGATCCTAGAAGCAGCAAGAGAAAAAGAGACAGTTACCTACAAAGGAATGCCCATAAGACTGTCAGCTGATTTCTCAAAAGAGACCTTACAGGCAAGAAGGAGCTGGACAGAAGTATTCCAAGTCATGAAAGGCAAGGACCTACATCCAAGAATACTCTATCCAGCAAAGATTTCATTTAGAATGGAAGGGCAGAGAAAGTGCTTCTCAGATAAGGTCAAGTTCAAGAAGTTCATCACCACCCAGCCTTTATTGTATGAAATGTTAAAGGGAGTTATATAAGGTATGGAGGAATATCAACAGGGGAGT